>CAUYON010177062.1:0-20659 GCA_963573935.1 Arctocebus calabarensis
TGTATTAGTTCATCTACTATCTTCATATTGGAATTGAATACACTGGGTTCTTATTTCTCCATTATTCTGATGCTTTAGTAGGAAGAATGTGTGCCACTTCCATCCTGGTACAAAAGATGTAATGTCTCCATATTTTTTATGGCAGAATATTATTCCATGGTATACATGTACCACAGATTGTGAATCCATTCCCAGATTGGTGGGCATTTAGGTGCTTGAAAAATTGAGCTTCAATAAAGAGTCTAGTGCAAATGTCCTTATGATAAAAGGTTTTTTTTTTCTTCTGGGTAGATGCCTAGTAATGGGATTGCGGGATCAGATGAGAGATCTAATTTGAATTCTTTGAGGATTTTCCATACTTCCTTCCAAAATGAATGTATTAGTTTGCAGTTCTACCAGCAGTGTAAAATTGTTCCCTTCTCTCCACATCCACACCAGCATCTGCAGCTTTGAGAATCTGTGATGTGGGCCATTCTCACTGGGATTAGGTGATATCTCAGGGTACTTTTGATTTCCAGTTTTCTGATGATTAGGGATGCTGAGCATTTTTTCATATATTTGTTAGCCATTCATCTGTCTTCTTTAGAGAGGTTTCTATTTATGTCTCTTGCCCAGTGATATATGGGATTGTTTGGTCTTTTTTTTTAGTTGATTAATTTGAGTTCTCTGAAGATCCTAGTTATCAAGCTCTTATCCAATTCATAATATGCAAATATCTTTTCCTGTCTTGAGGGTTATCTATTTGCTTTGGTGTTGTTTCCTTAGCTGTATAGAGGCTTTTCAGTTTAATTAAGTCCCATTTGTTTATTTTTGTTGTTCTTCCAATTGCCATGGAAGTCTTTGGCATAAAATCATTCCACAGGCCAATATCTTAAAGGGTTTTCCCCAGACTTTCTTGGAGGATTTTTCTTGTATCATGTCTTAGATTTAAATCTTTTATCTATCTTGAATCAATTTTCATAAGTGGGGAAAGGTGTGGGTCCAGTTTCAGTCTTTTACATCTGGTTATCCAGTTCTCCCAACACCATTTATTGAATAGGATTCTTTTCCCCAGTTTATGGTCTGGTTTGGTTTATCAAATATCAGGTAGCTGTAAGATGTTAGTTTCATCTCATGGTTTTCTATTTGAGTCCAATGTCAATGTCTATATTTTTGTGCCAATATCATGCTATTTTGATCACTTTGGCCTTATAATATAGCCGAAAGTCTGGCAGGATGATACCCTTAGCTTTGTTCTTATTACTAAGAATTGTGTTGGCTATACAGGGCTTCTTCTGGTTCCATACAAAATGAAGAATCATTTTTTCCAAATCTTGAAAGTATGATGATGGTATTTTAATGGGGATTGTATTGACTACGTAGATTGCTTTGGGAAGTATAGACATTTTGATAATGTTGATTAATCCCAGCCATGAGCATGGTATGTTCTTCCATTTGTTAATATCTTCTGCTATTTCTTTTCTTAAGGTCTTGTAATTTTCTTTGTAGAGGTCCTACATCCCTTTTGTTAGGTATATTCCTAGGTATTTCTTTTTTCTTTCTTTCTTTTTTTCTTTTTTCTTTTTTTTTTTTTTGACGCTACTGTGAAGGGAATTTTGTCCTTGATTAGCTTCTCATCTTGGCTGTTATTGGGATACACAAAGGCTAGTGATTTGTGGACATTGATTTTATATCCTGAGACATTACTGTATTTTTTTTTTTAATCACTTCCAGTAGTCTTATAGTTGTCCTGTCTGGGCCAGTGAATCCCCTTCTTAGCCACTATGTCCTTCTCTTCAGCTGGGGACCTTCCAGATCATACAAGCCTAAGTGTCAGGGGTCTCCAATACCTCAGTTTTTTCAGTCTGATTTACTCTGCAGAGTTGGCAAGCTCCCTGAGTGAAAGAAAAAAGTAAGGCACAGGGGAAGTAGGAATAAAGCAGCTGAGAAGCCAATGCAGTAGAAAATGAGTATGGTTTATTTAAATTAAAGAAAAAGAGCACATTTTATTTAAAGAAAAGCATAGACAAGAACAAAGTTTTCCAAAGAGACTAGAAAAGGGTCCCCCTTCCAAGTGAAAGAAGATACTATACAAAGACAGGATACAGTATCTTATTGTAGCTCCCCCTATAATTCTCTAAAAGGGTTTTTGTTGGTTCCCTGAGGTCCTTAGGTGTTCTTGTCTACTTTTTTGTCTTTTTCTTTTTTTTTTAATTGTTGGGGATTCATTGGGGTACAAGAAACCAGGTTACACTGATTGCATTTGTTAGGTAAAGTCCCTCTTTCAATCATATAGACATTTTAACATTTTAATCGTGTTTTGCCCCCAAAAGGTGTGACACACACCAAGTTATTTTTTCTTTTTGAGACAGAGTCTCACTCGTCACCCAGGATAGAGTGCTGTGGCATCAGTATAGCCCATAGCAATCTCAAACTCCTGGGCACAAGTGATCCTCCTGCCTCAGCCTCCCAAGGAGCTGGGACTACGGGTGCCCACCACAGTGCCTGGACAGTTTTTCTATTTTTAGCAGTGACCGGATCTCGCTGTTGCTCAGGCTGGTCTTGAACTACTGAGCTCAAGGGATCCTCCTGCCTTGGCCTCCCAGAGTGCTAGGATCACAGGCGTGAGCCACCAAGTCCAGCCTAAGTATCTCATAACATGATATTCTGACTGCTTCCTGAGCCGATGCAGAGAAATAATTTACTTAGTGGGATGGCATGTGGATATTTAATCAATTCCCATTGTGCTCGCCGCTGTGGATAATTGAGAGGTATGAAAACAAGTTAGTATTCACTGAAGAAATATGCCTTAAACCTAGGAAACAACTAGGGAATACCATAAGAGCAGTTATGAGCAAGGAGAGATTAGTCAGGGCAGAAAAGTGTTGTGAGGGAGGATTTAGGGCAGGTAAGATTCAGAATGGCTCCTGGGGGAAAGGGTGGGGTGAGGATGAAGGAGGTTTGGGGAAGCAAAGCTAAGGTTTGCTGGGGTAGGTTTGGGTTCCTGACAGAGCAGTGAGTGATCAGGTGAGAAGGCTATGCAGGCCAATGCATGCTAAACCGAGTGGATTTGGGCTCGAACTTGGAAACAGCTGGCTGCTATTTCCAGAAGGCGTCATGCTCCCTTATGCAGACCCTGTCTCTGCTTCCTAACATGCTCTGCCTCATCTGCTTCCGCCCGCTTACCTGTCCTCACCCTCTGAGTCTCAGCTCACACCCCATGTCTCCCAGGCCAGCTTCCTGGAAGGAGTGAGAGGCCACCACCTTCACCTTTGTGCTCCATGGGCACCCCAGGCATGAGCTTTGAATGCTGCCTGGAAGGAGAGGTTTTGTAATTTGGGGATTTCCCCATCTGACTCCACCAAACTATAAACTCCCTGAGGGGAGCATGCTGTCTTTGGGTGACCCCAAAGCCTACACCGTGATTGGCACTTACAAGGTGCTCATTTCCTGATTTTGAATGAGTAAATGGGTGAATGAACTAGTGGAAGAAAGATTGCTGTAGGCTTGAGGTGAGAAGGGCTGGGTTAGGTTAGCATCTGCAGTGGTAGAAATGAAGTAAAGAATGTAAGAACCATGGTGAAGAGAGAAACTGGTAAGACTTGGCGCCCACTTGACTAGGTGGCCAAAAAGCCGTGAGGAATTCATACTAAGGCACGGAAGGACCAGGGCAGTCCTGACAGTGTCAGGAGAGTCAGGGTGGGGAACTGGAGAGATCTGATTCTTACATTGCAGGACAGAACATTCTCATGATGCCCTGTGCCCTCCTTTACCTGAGCTGTCTTTGTTGGTCTCCAACTTTTTGCTGCTCCTGAAACTCCAGCCATTTCAGGATCAAGGAAATGAAGGTTGGAAGTAAAGGAAAAGAGCATTAAATGTGTGTTTCAAATCTTTTTCCTACTTATATTTTTCCTGATACCAAAGCTGTGGAGACAGACATAAATATGAACAAAGCCAGCTGTGGCTGTAGCGGATTGGTGTGACACTTGTTAAAGAAGGGAAATAGGGAAGGGGGAGGTAGAGACGTGGGGAGCAGAGTCCATGCTGCTCATTTGGCTGAGGAGGGAGGGTGGTGGCTGCATCTGCAAAATCCTGTCTCAGCCATTTATTTTATTTGCTGTTAAGTTCCCTGTTGTTGCCAAATGTGCAAAAACTGATAATAATTGCAACCAGACTAGAATATGCCTGAATGAAGAGAAAAATTACCATTCAGATCTTTTCTCAGGAAAAACCAAAGGAACTAAATGTCTGCACAAAGCCATTTTTTAAGATAACAATGAAGCAAAAATAAATTCCTTCCCCCCACTCCCCATCCCGTTTCTCCCATTCTTCTGATCCGTTTTGCACATCAGGGCCCAGACTAGGTTGCCATAGCTCCCTAGCTGGTCTCTCCATGTTTCTTCTCCCTCCCTTCAAATGAACTGTCACAGCAACTTATAGCATGACCTTTTTCAAAATGTAAATTGAATCACATCACTTCCCTGTTGAAAATGCTGTGACACTTCAAGTGCGGATTCCTTCGCATGGCTCCCCAGGCCTGCCTGGTGTGGCCTCTGCCCACGTCTCCACTTATTCTCCTCCACCACTGCCTGCTCCCCCTCCACTCTTCCACGAAGCTGCTTCCTCTGAGGGAAGCCCCAGCCTTGCACCTGCTGGTTTCCTTAAACGGTCTGGCCCTTCTCCACCCTTTTACCTCTCTATTGCCCATTTCTCCTTCAGGTCTTAGCCTGATTCTCTAGAAATATTAAAAACTCTTGGTGCCAGAAAGTGCCAGTAGGCTCCCAGTAACACTGCCTCCCTTCTCCCTCAGGGGCAAAGCAGCTAATTTTGTGTTGGTCACTTGGCTATGCAGAGTGGAGGATGTTTCCCAGCCTCCCTTGTAGCTGGGTGTGGCCAGGTGACTTGAGCTGTGGCCAGTGAGATGTAAACAGAAGCTGTCCTTTAAATAGCAATTTAAAAGTCAATGATTTAATATTTTGAGGATAATCAAAAAGTTGCTTCAAAATGTCTTGTTCTATTTGAGTCTGGTGCCCTCTAGCTCAGCAATGTGACATCTTGGCTGGAACTTCCTTAATTACAGATCTGTGTGATATAGAGAGTGACAATCTCCATCTTTGCACACTGGGCAACAGATAGGGCTTTTTCTTGTGTTAATACTTTTTTAGCTCCAGCCCGGGTTGGAGGGAATAAGACAAGTTGACATTTTTTGAGAGCTTATTTATATTTGCCTCTAAATCTGCCGAGAAGCACGCTAAGTGCTTGATGCATGTGAGGTCATTTGATCTTGACAATATCTGGCTAAAGGTTGGCATTATTATCATTTCTATTTCACAAATATGAAAACTGAGGCCCAGAAAAGTTAAGCAGTATGCTTGCGTATTGTCAGAGCAGTGACTTGGGTCCAGGTCTACGTAAGCTCTTAGCCACTGTAAGAGATTGCTTTCTCTGAGCCCTCCTGGTTTTCAGTTTATTACCAGCACTCAGAAAAAAAGGTGATTTGTTCTGCCTCTGAGCTGCTGGTCCAAATGGTTCCTGTTGTGACAAAAATCTCCTTCTCTCTGTTACTTCATTTTTCTCTTTTGGCATTGACTAATATATTTTTCTCTTTTGACATTGACTAATGTATTTCTGTTCTCTCTTTTCTGATTAAACCACTAATAATAGGCAGTAGGGCCCTGGATCCTACTTTACCTGGGACTGGGTGCTCTAGTTTTGGTTCCCTCTGGATTAAGTGCTCTTAACTCCTTTCTCCTACTAACCAGTCTTGAGACTCAAGGCTAACTCATCTGTACACACAGGCACATTTCCTTAGGCCTGGAGAAGACAGGTCTGAAAACATGGAGCTTTGCAGAAGAGACTATATATTTAGAAGACAACCGCAGAAGCTCCATAAAGTCTGAGCGGGGACCAGGTGAGTAGGTAAGTAATTCCAATAAGTAGATAATGTTTAGAAACAATATTTTGGATATTTCTCTGTTAGACTAGGAACTGGATTAGAAATTAGCTTTTAGAAATTAGGGTTTATTTTCACTGCTGGAGAGTTACTTTCCACATTTTGAGTAGTATAAAATTCCTCCTCTGGAGTCAAGCCTCCCCTGCTTGCTGTGTGGAGAAGGAGAACTAGGCAGAGAGAACTGGGGCAGGCAGCCCTGAGTCAGAGACAAAGATACTGAATGGCACCATTTCATGCCCCCTCCCTGTGCTCATTAACCAAGATACTTGGTTTCTGGATTTTACCGCCAGACCATCTGGGCTGCAGGAAGGCTGTCAGAGGCTGGCCTGATTTAAGTCATGTACCTGAACTGGTTCTGCTGGTGCAAGTCGGCAAAAATCTGAGAGAGGGCCTCGCTCTCCCCCTTGGCCATTAGTTGAATAAGGCTCTCGCTGGGGTGGGAGGCTTGGGGTTTCTTCCGTACTAACTATGTGGAGAAAAAAACAAAACAAAACCAGATGGTTAAGGCTTTAGGGTCTCTGCATTTGCCTAATTATCACAAGTGTTAGAATTCAAAGTTTTCCACTATGCAGCCATACCAGCTGCTCACAGAGGCAATTCTGAGGCCGTAAGTGTTTGTTTACATTGCCGGTGTTGGTATAAATATCCTTAGGTGCCTTTAAGATAATATCATCATCGCATAATTTTTACATAATTTAGTAGAAATCTATTCCTAATATACCTTAATATAATTTATTAATAGCCTATTAATACAAACTTAATAAAATTGATTTTATACTGAAATGCAGGGGAATCATACAGTATGTATTATAGGAAAGTAATGACTATTTAAAACTTTTTTCTAAGGGCAGCACCTGTGGCTCAAAGGAGTAGGGTGCCGGCCTCATATACCAGAGGTGGTGGGTTCAAACCCAATCCCGGCCAAAAACTGCAAAAAAAACCATTTTTTTTTTTGCTAAGAAAAATCCTGCATCGAGCTCCTTTTTACACCTAGATAAAATTAATTTCTTTCATGTTGCCTATGATATCCCAAAGGTGCTTCAGTTGTGCATGCTTGTCCATATTCATTCATTCACCCATCCATTCATTCATTCAATAGCTATTGAATGCCAACTATGTGCCCAGTACTAACAACATAGCAGTGAAGAAGACAGGTAAAAATCCCTGCCTTTGTGGAGTTTATATTGTAGCTCAAGTCAGGGTTATGTTCATCATCCTCAAAGACCTTGGGAAAAAGGCCCAGGTGGCTTCACTGGTGAATTCTATCAAGTATTTAAAGGACAATAATCAAATTTCTTCACAAACTCTTTCAGAAAATAGAGGAGGAAACATTACCCAACTCAATTAAAATAGTAACAACTTGGCTCGGTGTCCGTAGCTCAGTGAGTAGGGTGCTAGCCACATACACCGAGGCTGAGGGGTTCGAGCCTGGCCTGAGTCAGCTAAACAACAATGACAACTGCAACAAAAAATAGCCAGGTGTTGTGGCAGGCACCTGTAGTCCCAGCTACTTAGGAGGCTGAGGCAAGAGACTCGCTTAAGTACATGAGTTTGAGGTTGCTGTGAGCTGTGATGCCACAGTACTCTACCCAGGGTATGACATAGTGAGACTCAGTCTCAAAAAACAAAAAAAGATAGTGCTAACTTGATACCAAAGCCACAGTATCACAAAGATGTCACTAGAAAATTATAGCCCAATCTCTCATGAACATAGACACAAAATTCCTTAACAGAATGCTAGCAAAGTGAATTCAGTAACATATAAAAGAGTCTATACACTTTGACCAAGTAGAATTTATTTTGGGAACATGAGATTAGTTTAGTATCATAAAAGCAATTAATGTAATATATTAGTCACAGAAAAAGGTTAAGCACATGATTATTTTAATAGTTGCAGAAAATATATTTAGCAAAATACACCAGCCATTCATGTTTTAAAAAAAAAATACCCTCTCAATAAACTAGGAATAAAGGGAACTTCCTTAACTTAATAAAGGTCATCTACAAATATTCCATAATTAGCTTCATACTTAATAGAAAAAGTCTATTTGTTTTTTCCCTAACATTGGGAATAAGGCAAGAATGTCTGCTTTGCCTCTTCTATCAAACATTATACTGGAGGGTCTGGCTAATGCTAATAAATAAATGTAATAAATAAATACATTCAGATTGAACATAAAGAAGTGAAATTGTCTTTATTTGCAGATGGCACGTATATATGTATAAAATCCCAAGGAATCCACAAAAACTACTACAACTAATAAATAAGATTAATATACAAAAACTAATTGTATTCTACATACTATCAATGAATGAATGATCCAAAGGTGGAATTGAGAAAACACAATTCCATTTACAATAGTATCGACAATAAAATACTTAAGAATACATTTAACAAACAGTACAGAACTTATTTACTGAAAACTATAAATCATTTTTATCAAACGTTAAATACTAAAAATTAAAAACATTTCTTTTAATTTAAGAGAAATTAAAGAAGATTGAAAGAAATGGAAGAAATTTTATATCCATGTATTGGAAGACTCAACATTGTCAAGATGGCATCTCCCCAATTGATATATAAATTCAACATGTAATCACCAAAATTCTAGTGGAATTTTTTTTACAGAAATTGGCAAAACTGATCCTAAATTTTATATGGAAATTCAGAAAATCTAGACTAGCCAAAACAATTTGAAAAAGAATAAAATAGAAAGACTTACACCAGCTATTTTCAAAACTTAACATAAAGCTACATTAATCAAGATGTTTGGTATTGGTACAAGAATGAGCAAAGTACATCAAAAGAAAATAAGTGAGAATGCAGAAATAAATTCTTATATTTTGATTTTTGACAAAGGTGCCAAGACAACTTGACAGGGAAAGGGTAGTCTACTACTTAGACTCTTCATTTCATGTGTAAATATTAACTCAAAATGGATCATAGAGCTACACGTAAGAACTAAGTCCACAAAACTCCTAGAAGAAAATATAGGATAAAATCTTTGTGACTTTAGGTTGAACAGAGTTCTTAGATATGCACCAAAAAATCTAATCTATTAAAGAATAAGTTTGTGAATTGAACTTTATCAAAATTAAAAATTTCTGTTCCTTGATAGCATTAAGAACATGAAACTGAAACCCTCATGTATTGCTGGTGAGAATATAAAATAGTGTAGCCACTTTGGAAAACTGCCAATTTCTTTAAAAGTTAAACATAAACTTACCACATAACCTAGAAATTTCATTCACCTTGGAATCTATCCAAGGCAAATGAAAACATATATCTAAAAAAGGTGTGCACAAACTTTCGTAGCAGCATTATTCATAAGAGCTCCAAATTGGAAACAATCCAAATGTCCATCACCTAGTGACACATGAAATGTGGCAAATCTACACAATGGGATGCTGTTCAGCAATGGAAAGGAAGAAACCACTGATAGGCTGAGCCTCTGCCCCAGATTTGGCCCCATCCTCCAAGATGGAGAAACCTGAAAAACAAGCTACGGGAAAGAAGCCAGACACAAAAGATGGTATATTGTAGGATTTCATTCATATGAAATGCCTAAAAAAAAGATGAATTTATAGAGGTGAAAATAGATGAATTAATCCTAGAGCCAGGATTAGGAATAGGGAACAATTGCAAATAGTGAGAGGAAATTTTCTAAAACTGGATTGTAGTGATGGTTGCACAATTCTATATATTTACTTTAAGTGCTGAACCGTACACACACAATGGGTAAATTTTATGGTTGTAAATGATACTTCAATAACAGTATTTAGAAAAGGCATAAGACTGAGATCACCTTCACAGGGTGCTCACATAGCAGCTAGGATAAGATTGACCGCTCAGTTCTGGCCTTGGCTGAGGCTGGCATTGGCGCTCACTTACCTTAGCATCTCCTGAGGGGCTGCAGCAGTTCTTGGGTACCAGGCAGTGAGTGACAAGAATACTAGGGTCTTTGGTGGTGATGGACAGACCTTTCTGCAGAATTTGAACCAGTCGGGTCCAGAAGTGGAAGACAGTCTCAGGATGGTTGGGGTGGAGCTTTAGGTAATAGATCTTCTCAGTGACTGTCCTCAAACGCAGGATGCGTTGAAAGCGGTCACAGACCTGGAGCTCCACAAACTTCAATGGGAGAATCCTAAAGGCACCAGGGAAGACACATATTGACAATCCCATTGCTTCTGATCTGACCCTATCTTCATTAAAACAAGGAATGTCTCCTTTAGGACTAAGGCTTTGGAGGTAGGAGAAAGGGTGTTTAGCACAGTGGTGCTGAAACATTGGGGAGATCAGATATACCTGGGGAGGTTGTTTAAAATGCAGACACCTGAATTCACCCTCAAGGATTCTGTTTAGTAGGTCTGGGGTGTGGCCCTGGAATGATTCTCCTGCTGGTGTTTTCTGGACCCTGCTTGAGAGAAACAGCCCAGGAGTAAGGTGGCTAGAGTCATAGGGTTTTGCAGTTTCCTTCTTGATAGCACCAAGAGAGTTGGCTCCACTTTTCAGCCTATCCATTCATTGACCTTAGTGCCTCGATTACTCCAAAGCAGTGGTTCTCAACCTTCCTAATGCCATGAACCTTTAATACAGTTCCTGGGGGTCGTGACCCACAGGTTGAGAACTACTGCTCCAAATGATCTAAGGGTTAAGGAGCTGACTTCGGATCTAATATTAGTCAGCTGGGACTGGGTGGTACTTGCTAGGGGTACACTAATAACAGAATGAAGAGGTTTGTCATTACGGTAAGGTGGAAAAATGAAGTGTTTTCTTGGACTTCTGGGACTATCTAGAGATTTTTCAAAGAAGCCTAACCATCAAAAAGGGCTGTTTTAACCCAGACGAGCATGATGTCACTATGTATTACAGTTTTAAGTGAGACTTAGTCCCATTCATTTTACCAGTAGGAAAACTGAGGTGCTACAGATGACTTGTGACTCCGAAACTGAGTTTAGTCAATTGTCTATCAAGGACAAGAAAGAACCTGCCTCTCCCAACCAGCATTCCCTCTGCCAGACCTCCGTACCGCCTTCCCACTTGGCCAAATGCCAAGAGCTTTCCTATGAGTTCAGTGGGTGAGTGCAGTAAGAAGGGACGTGGGCTTGTAGACTGGCCAGCACGCCTGTCCTCAACTCCACTTGGCCTCTGTCCTTCCAGTGCACCACCTGTCTCGGGCTACTGTTGACTGAAACAATGTCACTCCTGATGCCTTCTGCTTTCTTTCCATCCAAAGTTTAGTCACCAAGCAGCCTCTGCTGTGTGTCCACCCTTCACCCCTCATATCCTCCGTTCTCATCTTTGTTGCTTACCTCTTCAGGATGATGTTTGGGGCAATAGATGGTCTGTCCCATGATTGGCTTTGCCCCTGGTGCCATTTGACACTGGCCATGAGGAGGATGTTGGGAAGGGGCAGGCAGGGCACAGAGGAGGTCACTCCTAGGGCCATGGTGTAAGAGGCCTTGTAGATGTCTATCCAACTCCTGCTCCTTTTGACCTGCAATGCAGCCCCCAGGCACGGCCTGAGCATTTGGCAAAAGCAGCAGTATGTTTTAGCCAGGGATTCTCAACCTCGGCACTATTAATGTTTTGGGCTAGATATTCTTTGTTGGTGGGGGTGGGGCAGCTGCCCTTTTCATTGTAGACTATTTAGTAGCTTCCTTGGTCTCTATACACCAGATGCTAGTAGTAACCCCTGCCCCCTAAATCCAAGTTGTGACAACCAAAAATATCTCTAGACATTGCCAAATATCCTCTGCCAGTGAGAAACAAAAATCACTACTTGTTTAGTACCACTGTTTTAACTTATATTGGTTAAACAACTGTAATGATATTTACATGACCTACTATTAATAATTGCCCACAAGAACTATAACCCAGGGGTTCTCTGGCATCTATTATATTTCTCTGAATCCTCCTTGGACTGTTGCCTGGCCTACCTTTGGAAAATTTGTCCTCTTAGCCTTTCTCTGAGGGGTCCTATTATTTCTTGCACCTTCACTGAACAGGAAGGTCCCTTCCAACTGCAAAGTTCTGGGTTGTTCTGGGTTCCATCTGGCCTGAGGAGAGCCCAGGCAAGGAAACAGAAATGCACTGAGTGCCTGTTAGACTAGGTACTTTGCTTGCTGTATTTGCACTTAATCTTCAGGTCAATCCGACCCTTTTATGATAGAGGACACAGATTCAGGGTGCTCAGGTTACTTGCACAATGATGCCTCCTAAGGGGAAAGCAGAGGACTGGAATCTGAGCTCAAGTCTCTCTGGGTACTCAAGTCCTGTTCTTTCAGTAATCAGCATTTCTGTTCCTAATCCTTAAAGGGCATTTTTTTTTTAGTGCCTTTTTGTTCCTCTACTTTAGGTAACAGCCTGAGGGATGAAGAGAACTGGGGATTTGAGTACCAAACCTCCGCTCTGAGCAGAGAAGCCTGACCTCTCCCCAGGTGACAGCTGTGTGCAGGAGTAGCCGTCTGTGGCTTTGCAAAGCCCAGGTAATTGCAGTGGCCTCGCCTTATAAGCTGCATAACTTCTCCTGGCCTTAGTCCTTGCTCACTCTAGTTCCGGGGATGGACTTTCTTGGCCACATTTGGGAACAGGTTTAAAAGAATCAAGAAGTGCTATTCTGAGCCACCCAAGAGTACCTGGACAAAATTGCTTTCAAACACCACTGAGTCAGGAAACAGGTTGAATTCTGGAGAATGAACCTTCTGGCAGAGCAGTCCCTCCTCCACACCTAGGCCCACTCCAGGATTCGGTTCCCCATCCACAGGCAAGAGGCCCCTGAATTCTTCCCAGGCAGTCAGGGAAGGGAAGGTTGGATAGGATCTTGTGACTTTTACTGTCTTCTTTGATTTCCACCAAGTCTTTGTAGGTGGAACTGATGACATTTCTACACATGCTCAGGGGCCTGCTGCACTTTTGTCCTGGGATCTCTCTCTTCCCTCCTGGCCTTGGGCAGCCAGCCAAGCCCTGGGACCACCAATCAGCTCACAATGATGAATGGATGACATCATGAAAAACCAGGGTAGGCCTACAGGAAAGGGAAATGGAGAGGAGCCTCCCTTTCCTCCCACAGTGCTTTTGTGACTTGTTCATCCCCTGACACTCCCCCACATCTTATGGGGTCCCCAGGATATAGCTCTTCCAGAACTTGCTGAGAAAGCAGTGAGCCAGGCAGACAGTAGGGAAGGAGGGCTGTCAGGAAGCTCCTCTGCCACTGATAACAATGCCCTCCCTGCCTTTTAACCCTCCCTCACTCTGAACGCACCCACTGCAATGGATTTTAAGGACTGTTTGTCCACGGAAAACCCAGCCTTCCGGGAGCTGTGAGTGATGCGGCCCCCACAGCCTGGTTGATCTGCGGTAGTCTTTTCTGGCTATGGAAGCTGTTACAGGGTAGTTGGAGTCCGCTCTGTGCTCTGCTCCAGAGGGTTGGCTCCTTTAGCAGGGTTTATTTTCCCAGGATAGGAGGTCAAACTGAAGGGGCAGGAGAAGTAATTAATTTCTTACCCAGAGGCTGATCTTGTGAGGGTGCCAGCTGGGAGGAGTAGAACCCAAGGAGCAGTTCATCTTCTGCTTACCACGTGGGGAAATTGTCCTCCAGGGTCACATTCTTTAAGGATAGGGTCAGAGACCACATCCTGTGGTTTGCATTTCCCTAGGAACGGCCTGGAAAGGGAACACAGTGCAAAAGTGATGGTAATTAATAAACTGTCAATGTTTTTCATAGTCAAAGCTTAACCACAACAATAAAGCTTATTGGTTTAGACATGCAGTTTGGATATATCTGGCCATGTGATATCCAAAAATCAACTGGGAAGGGGACTTTTTCTCTTTCATACAAGTGTGTTAAGCCCACATCTATGATATTCCTTAAGCCTCAGGGAAGAAGGCTTGAGCACCCAGTCTGGAAAGTTAACTATGAGCAGTAGAGTTTTTAGTTCTCAACAAGATGCTAAGCAATTGTATGAATGGTACTTTCAGATGTCAACCTCTTCCTCCTTGTCCCCGCCAAACCTCAGAAACTAGCACTTTGAGTCTTTGGAAAACCACATAACAAGAAAAAACAACAACATAAAAACCATGTGAGAGATGCTTAGCTTTCTATCCCAATATCCACTTTCTATTTCTTTAGTAATAGAATAACTGATTTGCAGTTGGACACAAGCTCTTCTGGAAGAAAGATTATATTTTCTGGCCTCCCTCCTATAGCAGCTAGGTAAGGCCATGTGAAAAGAGATGTAAACTCAAGTGTTAGATGTCATTTCTAGGAGAAATCCTTATGCGTTTAGTAATATTGATGCTGCCACAATCACTGCTCTTTGCATACTTGGTGATGAGAACTTTGTTTCAACTATATCGATGGCCCTTTGGTTTGAGGATAAAGCCACTTTGTCAGTACAAAGGGTCATTTCAAAACTTGGACAGGAGTTGCCAGGATATCTGTTTGTAAGTTGGGGCTGGCCCCAGGTTTTTAAGGAACATAAAGCTTATACAATTTTGGAAACCCTTTAAAGTAAGAAGACTGAGTGAAGGTAGGGATAGGGAGCTAACGGTTTAGTGGGGACAGAGTTTCAGTTTGGAAGATGAACTAGTTCTGGAGATAGATGGTGGTGATGGTTGTACAATAATGTAAACATAAATAATACCACTATGTCATACACTTAAAAATGGTGCATTTTATGTTGTGTATATTTTACCACGATAAAAAGGTGCTAGACCTTTAAAAATAAAATCAAACCCCAACAAAAGTATGATACAAAATTGCTAGAGGTCCTCCTAGAGCCTTGTAACACCCATAAGGAATTAGAGGCCCCGAAGCTTAACTTCACGGTAAGTCTGTCTCATTTAAATCTATGTCACTATTTAAAATTTTCTATTATTACATAAGCAGTGCATATGCTATGCTTTGTCAAACATTAGAAACAAGTTAAAAAGCAACCACTCAGCTTATTACTACCTCCTGAGATCATCACTGTAACAATTATGTGTGTATGTGTACAAAAACAAAAGCAATATCATATTCCAAGGTTGTTTTGTAACTTTTTTGTAATCTGTGTCATTTAGTTCCCTCTGCTTTTGTATTTCAGTATATTTTCATCTTATCTCATCCGATTTCCATACCATATTATAATTTCTCTAATTTGCTCAGATTATTGTTACTACTGGTTTATCCAAATCAATACTCAGTCCAGGACCACACATTTCCCCTGAGTTAATCTAGTATAGTCCCATTTTTAGGACACTGACTAGTGAAAGCAAATGAGTTGTCCTAAGGAATGTTCCACCTTCTAGATTTGTCTATTTGCATCCTTGTGGTGATGTTTGGTTCTCTAGCCACTAATCTCCTATAAAATAGAAACTCTAGCAAGGGTGTCTAACCTTTTTTTTTTTTTTCCTCTGCTGTACATTGGAAGAACAGTTGTCTTGGGCCACATGGTAGATACACAAGCACTAATGAAAACTGATCAGTGAAAAAAAAAATTCACACATACTTTTCATATCTGACACTACAGATAAGCAAAAATGTCCTCACAAAATCAGCACATGGTCCACAGGGTGGCAGGTTGGACACCCCTGAAATGCTTGTCTCCTTCTATTACCCTGGCTAGAGTACAGTGGTGTCATCAAGTGCATTTCAGCCTCAAATTCCTGGGCTCAAGTGATCCTCCTGCCTCAGCCTCCCAAGTAGCTGGGACTATAGGCACATGCTATCATGCTCAGCTAATTTATAAAATTTTTGTAAAGATAGGGTCTCACCCTTCCTCAGATTGATCTTGTTCTCCTAACCTCAAGCAACCCTCTGACTTTGGCCTCTGATAGTGCTAGGATTATAGGCATGAGCCACTGCACCTGGTCATATTTTTTTTCCTTTTCTTTCTTCTTTTTCTTTTATTTTCCTTTTTTATTTTTTAGATAGGGTCTCCCTCTGTCACTCAGGCTGGCATGCAGTGGTATCACTATAGCCTTAACATTCCTAGGCTCAAGGAATCCCCCTACCTCAGCCTCTTGAGTAGCTGGGACTACAGATGTGCACTCCCCCACACAGTTAATTTTTAATTTTTTTTCCCCTAAAGACAGGGTCTCACTATGTTTCCCAGGCTGGTCATGGTAAACATTTTTGAAAAACTAAAATATATTCACTATTTATAGTAAAGATTTATAATCCATGGGATCTATGTAAGATACTATTCTCTCCTCCCAAAGAATGTCAGAAGGAAAATATGAGTTATATATTAAGAGTGAAATGGGTATTGGATGGCACCTGTGGCTCAAGGAGTAGGGCGCCAGCCCCATATACCGGAGGTGACAGGTTCAAACCCAGCCCTGACCAAAAACTACAATAAAAAAATAAAATAAAATAAAATGAAGAGTGAAATGATTCTAGGAAATAAAAAAATACTTGACAAGAATCCTCTCTGTACTCTCAAGGAAATTAAATATAATATGGATCCTGTGAAATAAAAAACTAGAGAAAACAAAACAAGATGAAAAAGGGACTGGAAATTGTAAAGAAAGAAAATCCATGAAATATCAGAAAATCACAAGAAGTGGAGCTGACATGACAGAAAACAGTGATGTGAATGATAGGATGGAGAATATCACATGATAAAAATGACATGAGTATCACAGAATAAAGCTGGGTAGAGAAGTGAGATGATGGAGAGAAATCATAGATGTGTAGGACAGTTATATTGATTCAACATACAGACAGAATCCCTGATGACAAAGGAAAAGTAGTCACAAACAAAAGAACAGAGTTGTTTCTGAAACCTAAAAGACCCAGTTTGAGCTGGGCAAAGTGGTGTACATCTCCTTTGGAGGCTGAGGCAGGAGGATCACTTGAGCCCAGGAGTTCAAGGTAGCTGCTACTAGACTCTAGCTGGGGTGACAGTGAACTCTGTCTCAAAAAATAAAAAAATCCTCAATTTGGCAAAAGAACAGGATTTACTACTATATTCCCGGTAAACTGAGTTAAGAAATCATTGAGACCAGAATAGCTCGTGTGAGGTTCTCAACAAAAGATTCTTACTAGAAACATTCACATAGCTGAAGCAGATGATTTACTAAGGGGAATAAAATGAGACTGGCCTCCGATTTTTTCCCAGCCATTTTAGATGGCAAAAGGTAATGGAACAATGTAGAAAGAATGTTGAGGAGAAAAGGATGTTGCCCCATAATTCTGTAAATGGTTTAAAATTCATTGAAATGTAAAGGTGGCAAAAATACTCTTAAAATAATAAGTACACTAAAATAAATAACTCATTAGCTGGTTCTCTGAAAAAAGTTAGTTGAACCACTAGTTAGTAGCTTAATTTTTTAAAATGCAGACATAAGACATAACATTTGAGATAAGAAAACATAAATATAAATAAACAAAGAGGAAGTGGAGGCTTCTGGATAAAGTTAGTAGTGTGAAGCTGTATGACTTAGGATATAGTCCAGGTAGACAAAGACCTCAAAACTTTTGTGACTTAAACAAAATAGAATTTTGATTTTCTCTTACGTAATAGTGCTAAGGTAGGCGGTCCAGAGCTGGTATAGTATCTCTGCTATTCTCCACATGTGGCTTCTATCCCTGCATCCCAAGGTGGCTGCTCCAGCTCCTGCCATCATGTTGGCATCCTGGCCAGTCAGAAAGGGGGAAAGAAAGGGAAGTACACACTCATTCATTTTAAGGGTATGACCTAGAAATGGCATAATGACTGTTGCTCACGTCCCATTGGTCAGAACTCAGACATATGGCCACACCCAGGTGCAAGGGAAGCTGGGAAATGTAGCTTTTAACTGAGTGGCTATGAACCCACCTAGAACTGGGGAATTATTTATTGTCAACCATTCATTAAGGATGATGGATTGTGATGAACAATTAGCTGCTTCTGTCACAGAACTACTCCCCCAACATACATATTAAGTACATAATGACTTTTTTAGTAATCAAAGATTATCTGTTGACAACCCGACAAAGAGGTTGAGTCAGTGGGCCAAAGGGTAGGAAGAACATAAAAATCTGGGGGTGGCCTGGAAATAGACAAAATTCCTAGTTAATAAAATTGTATGTGTTCTCCTAAATTACTCCCCCTTCTCCGACTGGAGAGAGGCAGTGTGAGTGAGGAAGTAATCAACTCAGAGGAAATAATTTAAGAAAAACCTCCAAGAGTAGAAGAAAATAACTCAAGAAAAAGAATTCAAGAAAAACCTTCAAGAGCAAAAGCCCTTATAAATCACAGCACTGTCTCAGCAAAGGCAGAAAAACTTGGCTGGGCTCACTATTTTTCAGATCCGTCAGCCTGGGCTGATAGAAATATTGTGAGAATAGAATACACTCCCAAGTAGAAAGAGGACATCTTGGCCTGATGCGGTGGCTCATACCTGTAATCCTAGTAGGGAGGCTAAGGTGGGAGGCAAAAGGATCGCTTGAGGTTGGGACTTTGAAAAGAGGATGTCTGAAAAACTTTCAGGAGTCTTAAAAAAGAAGACTACAATGGCAACAATGTGTATGGACCTAGAGGACATTATGCTAAATGAAATAAGCCAGACACAAAAAGACAAACACTATATGATGTTACCTACATGTGGAATCTGAAATTGTCAAATTTATATGAACAGAAAGTAGCACAGTGGTTTCCAGGGACTAAGGAAAGGGAGATGATGGTCATAGGGTAGCAAGTTCCACTTATGCAAAATAAATAAGTTCTAGAAATCTACTCCTATAGCATAGTGCTACAGATAATAATACAGTCTTGTTCACTGTTGTTAAAATTTGCTAACACTTAAGTTGAGTGTTTCTCTCTCTCGCTCTCTCTCTCACACACACACACACACGCGCACACGCACACACACACACACACACACACACACACGAGGTTTGACAATTAAGTTTGCAAACTCATCCTAGAAACAGTGTTACATACCTCATTGCTAAATATGATTATAGTAACTTTTGAAGTACTCCCCTTGGGAAACTATGCACTGATGCCAGTGTCTAGTCCACCCTTCAAAGCAATTTTGGAACTCTTTTACTGGAATGACCATCATAGCTGTTGTCATATGAAGGTCTCACAATTAAGTTCTCAGACTTGCCACCGTGCACTAACATTGGTAGCACTGTATAAACAACTTGGTAAGGTTCCCTTCCCTTCCCTTCCCTTCCCTCTTCTTTTCTCTGAGAGACAGTCTCGCTCCATTGCCCAGGCTAGAGTGCCATGGTTTAAGCCTACCTCACAGCAACCTCAAATTCCCGAGCTCAAGCAATCCTCCTGCCTCAGCCTCCAGAGTAACTGGGACAACAGGTGACCAGAGCAACACTAGGCTAATTTTTCTATTTTTAGTTTAGATGGAGTCTTATTCTTGCTCAGACTGGTCTTGAACTCCTTAGCTCAACTGATCCTCCCATCTCAGCTTCCCAGAGTGCTAGAATTACAGGTGTGAGCCACCGTGCTTGGCTGGTGAGTAAGGTATATTAGGGGCTCACAACTGTGTTCACATTGATGTGTGGTGAATGTTGAGTGGGGTTCATTATTGTTGCGTGTTTTTGTGTGCTGTATGATGACAGCACTGCTTTGGCAAAATCCTACACATGACGATATTCTGTCTTTTTGTTTTTATTCAGTTCGGTTCAAACTATTTAAACATTTTTCTTGAGTTGTGTGTATTTAGAAGTGTGTTGTTTGATTTCCAAATATTTTAGGACTTCCCAGAAATCTTGCAGTTACTGATTGGTAGTTTGATTTTGCTGTGGTCTGATTATACACTTTGTATGATTTCTATTTCCTTAAATTGGTTGAGGTTTGTGTTCTGGCTCCATATGCGGTCTATCTTAATGAACTTTCCATGTGTACTTGTAAAGAAAGTGCATTGTGCTGTTGTTGGATGGAACGTTCTATAAAAGTCATAGAAGGGTCTAGTTGGTGGACAATGTTCAGGTTTTCCACCTCCTTACTGATTGCTTTGGTCTGTGTCATCCACTTATTAAGAGAAGAGTATGAAGTTTCCATCTGTAATTGCAGACTTCATTTCTTTTTTTAAGTTCTGTCGATTTTTGCCTCCTGTATTTTGTTTTGTTTTGTTTGGCTTATGAACGACAGAAACTTATTTCTCACAGTTCTAGAAGCTAGGAAGTCCAAGATTAAGGTGTCACACATTCAAAGCCTGGTGAGGGCCCTCTCCTGGTTCCCAGACAGCTGTCTCTCACTATTGTCTTCACTTGGCAGAGCCTCATGTATTTCGAAGGTCTATTTCATGCACGCACCTTTGGGATGGTTAGCTTCTTGGAGAGTTGGTCCCTTTATCACTATGCGTGCCCCCATCTCTGAGAATATTCCCTGTTCTGAAGTCTACCTTATCTGATATTAAAGTAGCTACTCCACCCTCTTTCCTTTAGCCTCTTTGCACTCCTGAAAGCAAGGTGGGCCACCAGGAGCTTTACTGAAACCACCTGCGAAAATTGGGCAAGTGTTTCACTTTAGTCGCCTCTGCTTAGATCAGTACGGTCTGGGGGCGGCTCCTGTGGCTCAGCGAGGAGGGCGCCGGCCCCATATACCGAAGGTGGCGGATTCAAGCCCGGCCTCTGCCGAACTGCAAAAACAAAAAAATAGCCGGGCGCTGTGGCAGGTGCCTGTAGTCCCAGCTACTAGGGAGGCTGAGGCAAGAGAATCGCTTAAGCCCAAGAGCTGGAGGTTGCTGTGAGCAGTGTGACGCCACGGCACTCTACCCAGGGCGATAAAGTG
>CAUYON010177063.1:0-67871 GCA_963573935.1 Arctocebus calabarensis
GAGGACGGGGTGTGAAGAGCTGCCCTGGCGTGAGGGATGAGGACGAGTGTGAAGAGCTGCACTGGGGTGAGGGGTGAGGATGGGAGTGAAGAGCTGCACTGGGGTGAGGACGGGGTGTGAAGAGCTGGGGTGAGGGGTGAGGACGGGGTGTGAAGAGCTGCACTGGGGTGAGAGGTGAGGATGGGTGTGAAGAGCTGCACTGGGGTGAGGGGTGAGGACAGGGTGTGAAGAGCTGCCCTGGCGTGAGGGGTGAGGACGGGGTGTGAAGAGCTGCCCTGGTGTGAGGGGTGAGGATGGGTGTGAAGAGCTGCCCTGGCATGAGGGGTGAGGACGCAGGGTGTGAAGAGCTGCCCTGGTGTGAGGGGTGAGGACGGGGTGTGAAGAGCTGCCCTGGGGTGAGGGGTGAGGACGGGTGTGAAGAGCTGCACTGAGGTGAGGGGCGAGGACTCAGGGAGCAGCAGGTGTTTGAATGGCGTAGATGGTGCACCTGGCAGGGAGAGGGGAGAGGAAAAGAAGGAGGAGGAAGGAGAGAGCCTGGGTCCACCCAGGAACCCCGTGAGCACTTTGGACGACCCACCCCTTCCTCTCCTAACCATTATGTCGACTCCTAAGGCCATTTTCCTGGAGACCTTACTGTTGAGCTGTACTCCCATTTCCTGTAAAACTCCAATCTGTAAAACACAGATTGGGGGCTGGAACATGAGCTCTGAGTCTCTCCATGATGGTGGGGGTCGCAGGACAGGCCTTGGGGCTGTGCTTTGGAGTGGGTGGGTGTCTGCTTTCTGGCACATCCTGCCACACGGACTGACACTCCCACCGCCCACTCCGGGCCCATCCCCAGCATTCCTGTGGCTGTGCTCTGCTCTCCTGGGGGCGACGTGTCTCCAGTGTCACTTAGCTTTGGGAGAAATTTGGGGTCTGAAGAATTGTGCCTGCTCTCACATAGGACATTCTTGTGGCCCCACATCTCCCAGGCTTCTGGCCATGGTGGCAGGGATAGTATGATTCTGATGGCTGGGGGCTGGCCTTCCTCCTGTAGTCCCTACGGCCAAACCCCCACCAGGCAGACATGCTTCCCCAGCCTCCTGCTAGGGTCACATCCTCCTGGGCTGTGGATTTCACCAGCCCAGCTCTGAGGACCCTGCCTATGGCCATCAGCACCCTCTTCTGACCTCAGCTCAGTTTGGGGATGGACTCCTGAGAGCAGAGCTGGTTGGTTAAAACCATAAATTTGCATTAAGCACCTTCTCTGGGCAGGACATGCTCTGGGGATCTGGGGGTGAGCAGGAGTCCCCAGGCTGAGAGTGAGGGGCAGGTCTATCCCTTCACTGGAGGACCGAGCGTGGTGCCATGCACTTTGTGGGTGAAGGGCTGGAGGGTAAATAGTGTCAGCCTTGTGGGCTAGGCTGTCTGGCAACTGCTCGATCCCACCCTCCTCCCACAAAATAGCCAGAGGACACGCAGATAAAAGGGCAGTGGCTGTGCTCATATAAAACTTCATTTGCCAAAGCAGAGGGCAGGCTGGAGAGACAGACACATCACCCCCCACCCCCCACCCCCTGGCAGAGGGCCTGGATCCCCCGGGGGATGCGTCAACTGACAAGGTTTGGCTTTGCAAGAAGAGTGCTGGGCTACAGGGCCAGGCAAGACCTGGGCGAGACCAACCTGGTCAGCATGGGGCCCATGGGGCTTTGTCTCATTGGTCCCCAGCTCCTCCAGGGTGGGCCTCCTGCCTCCGGGACACATGAAAAGACTTTATGTGAGTGGCACATGCACAATCAGAAAATATTTACATAGTGATATATTTATTCTTATTAACCAGGGCAAGTGGTGTAGGTCTGTCACTCAGAATCATGAGAGAGGTTTTCTTTTTCTTATAAATAAAAAAAAATAAAAGTAAAAATATACCAAAGACAAGTATAGGAAGTAAAAAGAATGCCCAAAGTCTCTAAAGCAGGGCCCTTCGTCTCCCCAAAACACCTGGCTGGAGAAAGTCCTCCTCCTTCTCCAGGGACGTGGTGACTTATGAGCTGTTACTGGCCATTTCTCACACTGCTGGTGACGGCGGTGACTGACGCTGCTGGTGTCAGCCACCACCAGTCGCTTATGTGCAGGGCGATGCCGGCGCTTCTCCGAGCACTCAAGTGTTGCACACACCTTAGCCCCATATTGGTCCACTCAGGATGACACCAGGACACTTGCATTGGCTGTGTCCAGGGGCACAGAGCCAGGAAATAAGGGGCAGCATCTTCTGCATCGAGCTGACCTGGGTTTGAGACATGGCTGAACTCCTCACTGAGCTGTGTGACTGTGGATAAAGGACTTAACCTCTCTGAGCCTATTTACTCAGCCGTAAAGTGAGGATAGTAGTCACACGGGCCTCTCAGGTCTGCTAAAGTCACATGACCTGGAAGTGCTAAGTGCAGTCCTCACATCTGCAGCAGCCGGGTCCTGTCACTGTCACCGTCACTGCCAAACAGCCCTTGGAGGTGACGCGTTAACACGCAGTGTCTGCCTGCGGACGGACGCTCCCTGAGAGTCAGGAATGTGGCAGCATCCGTGTTTGGGGTGTGGACCCCCTGTGGCTCCGGGTCCATAGTTCAAGGTTTGGCCTTAAGCAAAGCCCCTTCAAGGAGCCTGCAGATGGTGGTTCAACGCAGGGCATTCAACTGCAAGCTGAAGTTTAAATGCAATCAGAAGCATTCACAGAAATCCAGACGTGCAATTTCTTTCCAATGATCCGAGTCGGGCCCCCCAGGCCCCTGTTCCCACATGGCACTGCCTCCAGAGCTGGGCAGGGGTGTCCCCGCGGGTGGGCCTGGCCCTCTGCAGGTAGAGGTGCAGACCCTCTGTGAGCTCAGAGCCAACCCTGTGTGGCTGACTTGTGATATTCTACCTTGCGCCTCATAGTTATGGGGTGGAGGAGTCATTACGTGGTGATCGCTGTGAGATGGGGTCCTGGGCCTGCAGTTTCTGCTGCAGAACTCCGAGGAGCCCAGCTGATTGCCCGATGGTGTTTTCTGTTCCCGTCCCCACATCCTGCACTTCACCACCCAGGGGAGCTGCCGCACCTGGGCCCAGTCCCTCTGTGTACTAGTTAATTTCCTAACAGACAGATGTCATCTAACAGCAGAGCAAGCCAGACTCTCAGGCAGCCCCTGTGTCCTGGGAGTCTTCTCTCCACAGCCTGGGGCAAGGTCATGGAAAACTCACAGGTGATGGCCCGTGGGTGAGGGTCTACACCGGGGCAGCCCCTGGGGTCTCTGTCCTCGATGGTCAGCTTCTATCTCTTAAAAACCGACCCCCCATACTCTTTGTGGAGGTGGGAGAGGGTGATTAGCGAGCACGAGGGGCTGCCCTAGGTCAGCCCTAATGTCCAGGTGCATCCCTTTGTGGGCAGGGGACTACAGTCTGCGCTGTGGCTGTCCCAAACTGTTAATGCGGAGGTGAGGGGGCTGATATATCCAAACATTGCAGCTGTCTCAGGAGGAAAACTGTCAATGATTTTGACCATCATCTCCCTTGACCCTTTGGTTTGGAGATTCGGACTGACTTGGACTGTGTTTAAGGTGATTTTGGTTTTCCTGGCTGCATCTGGGTGGGCTACATGCGCAGGAGAAACCTGGCTTCAACATTAGTGGGGCAGAGCTACCCTGTGGCATTCCCGTGAGTGCCCCAGTTGGGGAGCATGTTCTGTGTTCACAACATTGTCTATAACAGCTTCATCTTTTTAGACAACAGAGGCCCAGAGAGGTTATGTCATTTTTTCCAAAGACACACAACACATAAGTGGCAGAACTGGAGTTTGCTCTTCACTGTGATACTTTATAACCTAAATGCTAGGGCCAAGCAGGGGATAAATCTTTGTTCAGCTTCTGGAATGTTCTGGAATAAGAGTTGCTGCTGAGTCTAGGCTGCAGGAGAGATATAACCCACTGTCTGAGTCTGTGTGGCTGACAGGCAGTTCTTGAGGGGCTGACATGTGAGCCAGGAGACCATGCGGAGGTGTCCCTTCCCTGTGCCCTGCTGATGCCACCTGCTGCAGGGGATTTGGCTGCTGGCACTGCTGGACACAGCTGGGAACTTCATTCTGGGGGATGTCCTGCTCATGGCCAGCTACCCACACTGAGACCAGGGCGTCTAAAACTGATCATGTCCTACCATGTTCTTCCTTGGTCTGGTCACTCAGGGTCTCTGGAGGGTCCCCAGTGGGTGAGAACTGAGTGCAGAATGTGGTTATCACCTGGGCAGGCCAGTTCTACTTCCTGTTATGGACATACCCACATAATATTCTTGATTTTTACCTCTCAGCCTCCAAAGTCTAAAATATCGCTGCTGCTTTGGAAGGTGGGGAGACTACACAGAGGTGTGCTGGGGGAGTCGTGGACATGTGGGTTGGTCCTAACTCTGACCCTCCTGGGGGCTTGTACGACATAGAAGCCTCTGGCTGAGACCTCAGTTGGTAAAGCAGCTTCTGCTGGTCGGGCAGAGGACAGAGATGGTCACTAGGGAGAGGCTCCTAAATGCAGGAAACACACAAAGCTCAGGTCTTCTACTATTTAAGAAATTTGGAGAGGGGCAGCACCTGTGGCTCAGTGAGTAGGGTGCCAGCCCCATAAACTGAGGGTGGTGGGTTCAAACCTGGCCCCAACCAAACTGTAGCAAAAAAATAGCCAGGCATTGTGGCAGGCACCTGTAGTCCCAACTACTCGGGAGGCTGAGGCAAGAGAATTGCCTAAGCCCAAGAGCTGGAGGTTGCTGTGAGCTGTGACGCAACAGCACTCTACCAAGGGTGACAAAGTGAGACTCTGTCTCAAAAAAAAAAAAAAAAATTTGGAAAGAGCACTTGAGACTTTAACAGATGTTGAAATTTCAGTTTGGACAAGATTCCAAAATGCAGCAGGAGCTGCTCACTCCCCGAGATGCAGAGGGATGGAGCATTTAGAGAGAAGGGGTGGGGACCCACAGGTGGGTCAGGGACATGGGGCTTAGTGTGTGGGGAGCACAGATGATTTTTATGGGGAAACTTGGGGCAAGGTCTTGGCAAGAGTTGCTGGTGTGAGTCCCATGGCTGTCAGGGTGGAGGGTGGGAACCTTGTCAAATGGGGTGGCATCCCTGGAGGACATCAAAGGTTCCCCCAACACCCTGTGGTCTCCTTGACTGAAGGCCATTGGCATGACCACTGACTTCCAGAAAAGCCAAATGGCAGGACCACCATGCATGTGGCCATTGAAGTTAAAACAAAATAAGACTTTAGTCCCTATTTGCACCGGCTGCTTGTCAAGTACTCAGTGGTCGTGTGAAGCTAATGGCATCAAATGGGCTGGGAGGAAACATTTTTATCTTAGAAAGTTTTGCTGGGCAGTGCTGAGGGTCCAATGTGACAGGTGGCCGCATGTCCACTTTGCTGTAAAACCAGGGGATTTTTTTGTTGTTTCCGGAATTTTCCACCCTGACAGAGACTGTAATAGCAATGAAAGACCGCATAGCTCACACTGAAAATATTTCCTACATGGCCCTCTGCAGGAAATGTTCGCCAGATTCCAAGTCTGGGCGTGGGTTGGCGCGGGAAGCCTGGTATGACCAATCACAATAGGGGACAATTGGATGACCCCGAGAAATACTTTGGAGGAAGAGCTCACAGGACTGGCACATGTACCAGCCTGGCTGGACAGCTCTGAGCCTAGGAAAGGCAGGGACCTGCCTGGCTCTGTGCCATGTCCACAGCTTCTAGAAGGGACCCTAGATCCCATGGCTGTGCAGTAGCACTTGCAAGATTGGATCGACAGATGGATGAGTGAGAGAGAAGGGAAGCCTGGGGAGCTTTGTAATAGGGATGGAGGGTTGGATTTGGATGTGTTTATGATGCCCATTTGACCTCTAGATGGAGGTGTCAAGGTGGTGATAATATGTGAGCCTGGAGCCCAGAGGAATGGTCAGGGGTCCACAGAAAAATGAGTTAGATTCTGAAGCCAGAGGACCAGATGGGACTGGCCAGTGGGGGTTAGACAGGGGAGTGGACCCAGGCCGGATTCCTGGGGCATCCAGCGAGAAGTGTCAGGTGCAGGAGGTGGTGCCTGCAAGGGAAGCTGAGCAGGGCCTGCAGGAAGGGACCTGGAGGGCATGGTGTTGGGAAGCCAGGCTGGACAGGACCTCAGGGAGGGTTGAGGCCTTGCTCCATGGGATGAAATCAGGCTGCAGGGAGTAGCGATACTCCTACAGAGACCTTTTCTGGTAAGTTTATCTTTTAAATGAGGAGTGGTGGCCATAGCTGGGGGAACACTGAGGCCAGGGACCTTTGGGTTTCAGACAGTGCATTTTAGATCTTCTTGGCATCTGAAGGGGTGGAGAAATTGATGACAGGGCTGAGGGGTCAACCTCAGTGGGGTTGTGGAATGATGGGCCCAGACCTGTGCTTCCCTAGTGGACTCTTGCAGAGACCTGACAGGGACAGGCTGGCTCAGGGATGGGAACCCCAACTTCCCTCCATGCAAGCAAACCAGGGAGCCCAGTTCAAATGCTGCCCACCCGTCCAGATGCCCAAGTCCCTGGGAGGAGACAAGTCAGGAGAGTGCGGGGTAGCTCCAGGCAACCTTCCCCGATGAAGAGGTGGACAGTGTCAGGACTTTTATACAGACATTGTGTAAAGTACAATGGGTGGGTGGAGGAGGAGTAGGCTGGATAAGTGGCTGGAGAGAATATAATGAAGGCTCTGGCACCTGTCCTTCCTCAAAGTCCCTCCTCCCCACCCTCCCTTCGGGGCCAGTGTGCCTGGGAGAGGCTGGTGAAAACCACATACATAAGGACGTGCACCGCTAGACATGAGCTGTCCAGTGAGCCAGAGACACGTCTCATTGCCACTCATCAAAACCGACCTGTGAAGGGCACTTGTTAACACCAGGAGTGAATATGGCCCAGAGAGATTCTCTAACTTAAACAAGGCCACAGAGAAAGTGCAAAGGTGACTCAGGCTCAAATGTGTCTGACTCCAAAACCTGGCATGGTGATCACTGCTCCCAGGTGGGGCAGGAGCTTGGGGACACACCTGTCATGCAGAAAAGGGAAAGAACCTCCCTCCCCTGCACTGCCCCCCATGGCTTTCTTGATAGTTGAACTTGAAAGAAGTCAAGTCCACATGGGACGTACCTGCTTCTTATTCTGCACCCGACTCCCACCCCACCAAGCCCCTCTTGCTTTGCTTTCTCACTCCCCTGTAGTCAGAGGAAACATGAACTCTCTGCTTTGCCTTTGAAACAGCCACGATCCCATCTGCATCCAGCAGTGAAGAAGCAGATGTTGGCAGCGTCCCATCTGCCACTGATGAGCTCTCCCAGGGCTCAGCGGGGCCTGACTCCCTGGACAATCCTCCCAGACCTCTGGAGAGGTCCTCAGGCCAGCTGCCCAGCCCCCCATTGCTGCCCACCCCACCGCCCAAGGCCAGTGTCAAAACCACCAAGAATGTCACAGGTGAGTCCCCATGTATCCCGTTCATCCTCTTCCCTTTCTTTCTCTTGCTATCCATCCATGCATCCAGACATGCATACATCCATTCATGTATCCATAGGTTGATCGATGGATCGATCCATCCATCCATGCATCCATCCATCTATCCATTCATCTATCCATTTGTTCATTCATCCAACTATGCATCCATCCATCCATTTATGTATCCATCCATACACCTATTTATCCATCCATCTATCCATAGATCAATTGATCAATCCATCCATCCATCCACCAGTCCATCCATCCATCCATTCATCCATCTATCCAGCTATCCATCCATCCATTTGTTCATTCGTCCGTCCATCCATCCATCCATCCATCCCTTCAGCTGGTCTTGGTTGGGTATCTATAGGCTGGTGCCCACTCCCTCCATCCATCCATCCCTCCATCTCTCCATCCATCCCTTCAGCTGGTCTTGGTTGGGTATCTATAGGCTGGTGCCCACTCTTTGCTTCTGTGCTTGGGGATATGAGGGGAGGGATCTGGGGGAATAGCTGATAGCAAGGAGCTTGGTTGTCAGTAGCAGACTGCTCAGCCTCCCTCAAGCACATAGGGCGGTGTCTCTGCAAGAGTCAAAGGGGGTGTCTTCCAGAACAGGAGGGACAGCCAGCGTCTGGGCTGGGGTCTTTGCCTCTCTCTGTGGGTACATTGACGTGTTTGTCCCCCTATTTCTGCTGCTCTCTGCATCAGCCAGTCCCTGCCTGTACTCTCACCCTGCCTCCTGCTGTCTGCTGGTCTCTCTTTTGCCAATTCACTTTCCAGGAAGTTCTGTCTAGCAAGGCAGAGCCAGGAGTGAATAGCAGACTTTAGGGTGGAGGTCAAATGTAGGGAGCATAGTGAACAGACCCCCAAAGTCATGCTTTTCTGTAGCTTTGATCTCACTGGCTGAGTAATCCCAGGAAGGAGAGAGACTTAACTTTCAAGCCTGGTGCCTCTTGTTCTGCTGTTGCTGGAGTCAGGACACACTGTGGACCTCCAGGGAAGCAGGCTCTTCACTGCAAGGTGCTCACCTTTGAGAGTAAATGCACGTGCTGTCTCTGAGGCCCTGGGTACAAGAGATGGCGGACGCAGCAGGGACAAGTGGCTTTGCTCTGACCATCTGAACACCACCAATAATGCTACCTGCCGTCAGTTGGGGTGGCACCGGTCCCACATGCTCCAAAGAGGCCCTGATACACAGAGTCCGCTCACCGAATCCCTGGGCCGCCCCCTCTGGGGAGGTAACAGGTACCCATTTATAGCTGAGGAAGCGAAGATCAGGAAACTCCAGTGACTCACTCCAGGTCCCATGAGAGGTTGACCCTTGAACCCAGTTCTGATCCGGAAACTCAGAGCTTCCCCCTGATGCTGCCCACCAGCAACTGTGTCCAGGTGTTCCCCTAATCCTCACATACTGCTCCCCATTCTCCTGGAAGAGCATGACCCTAAGGTGTCAGCTGTTGGCACCTGGGGTACCTGGCTGGAGCACGGGACGGCCAGGCTTAGCCCAGGTCTCCTTTCCAGGGGCCTCACCGCCCCTTACGGGGTGTCACTTACCCTTACATGTTCCCTTTGGTGGAAAATGCTTCCCGGGGGGCATTTTCTGTTTTTTCTGTTTTACGTCTAGTGCAAATGAGATAATTTTAGCAAACTAAGTCTCCTACAGCGAGCACAGGGGCAGAGGGGATCAGATGTGCCTCATGCAGGGACCCACACATGTGACCACAGGTGTCACAGATTGGGTTAGATGGAGACTGGGCACTGCTGTTCACCAGTGTGGCTCAGTGCAGTGGGTGGTGCCGCTGAGGTGCGAAGGAGTAAGTGAAGGTGTGTCCCCACCAGACCTGGCCTGGCTGCCTCCCTGCTCCCTCTGACACCTCTGGACTTCAGCTGGAGAGGTCCCTCCTCCCGGGAGCCCTCCCTGGCCTCCAGCCTCAGCACCATGCACCTCCTCTGCGGCATTTACCGTGTGCCTTGTGCCTTGTGCTGCAAGCTGAACTAGTGTCCCCCAGCATTCATAGCTATCTGGAACCTCAGAATGTGGCCGTATTTGGAATAAGGGTCTTTTTAGATGTCACTATGTTAAAGATCAAGATGAGCTCCTCTGGATTGGGGTGGGCCCTAAATCCAGTGTGAATGTCATTATAGGAGAGGCAAAGGGACGCAGGGCCCATGTGAGGCATCAGCAGGCCCAGGAGCACCCGGAATTGCCTAGCAGCCCCAGAGGCTGGAACGGGCCGGGAGGAGCTGGGCGGGGCTGGGGTGAGGCCTGGGCGGGGCTGGGCAGGGCTGGGAGAGGTTGGACGGGCTTGGGAGGGGTTGGGCTGGGCGGGGAGGGGGCGGGATGGGGCTGGGAGGGGCGAGGAGGGGAGGGGAAGGGTGGAGGGGAAGGGCAGAGACCCAACCCTGGCAGTGTGCTGGTTTCAATTTCCAGCCTCTCTGTGAGACTTGTTCAGTTGCTCTAAGCTGCCCAGCTTGTGGTCCCTTGTTACACCAGCCCAAGGAATCGAATTCACCTTGTCTGTAGGATCGCTTGTGTAGCCCTGTGCCCCCTACGGCAGCCATGGCAGCTGGCCACATCCCTCTGCCCACCACCAAGTCCAAGTGCAGGCCCCACACCTGGTGAGCAGCAGGTGTGCATGTGATAGAATGAGCGAATGTTCTGAACCCTTCTATCCGAATCTTTCTATGTCTCTGGAAATGAGTTAACATGTTCAGTTTGAGGGTGACATGAATGACCACACAAATTGGCATAAAAGCTTTCAGGGAAAACTACACTATTTTGCATTTTGTTGTTATATGTATCATGGTAAAAATTGCCATTTTCATCCATTGAAACATGAGACAATTTACAATCCGTCGCTGCCCACCCCCTGGGTTCTGGCTAATACAGGAGTCATTTCTGATCCTCACTAACTAAGTAGCCTGGAGACTTTTCTGCACTCCCCCCTGCTTGGGAAGGTCAGACCTCAGAGTGCACAATTAGCACTGTGACCCTGACCCCTTTGCTCATCCTAAATTCCAGGGTCTGTCCCCCAGTCAGCACCTCTTATTTCCATCTCCCCTCTGTGGCAAGGACATCAGGGGACATGGAGAGTGAACTGGGAGTGGGGGAGGGGGCTGGTGATGATCTTCGGGATGTGGCCTGGACCTTTTCCCTGCTGAGACTATATTTTGGTGACTTGGTCTTAATTTTCTCCGCTCTTCTTTTTCTTTGGGGGAAACTGTTTGCTCCTGCATCATGTGAACACGAGGTGGCAGCAGAGAGGGCGAAGGTGCCCTTACCTGGGCTAACTTGCTGGCAGGGACACAGGTGCGCAACTGAGTCTGCCCACGCCAGGTGCTTTCTTGCTTGAGACTGAGCCACAGGTGTGGCTGTCTGCCTGGACCGCAGCAACGAAATACCACAGACTAGGTGGCTTGTGGTCAACAGAAACCCATTTGTCACAGTTCTGGAGGTTGGAAGCCCAAGATTAAGGCGCAGACAGACTTGGCATCTGGTGAGGGCCATTTCCTTTGGAAAGTTTTCATTTTTGACAACACAGCAGGCTGAGGAGGGGCTCCTGCACCCACTACGGTTCTCCTGCTTGGCTTCTAGGGACGTGTGAGTTCACCCCTCTCACCACAGTGCTTTCTCCACCCTAGTCCGGCTAGTGACAGGTGGCTCCTCTGTGGGGGAGGTCCCACAACCTCTCCCAGCTATAAGTGGAGTCACAGACCACGTGCCAGCCCCATGTGCTCCTTGTGACATGCCTTTGAGTTTGCTTCTGGGCCTCAGTGTCCCTGTCTGAGAAATGGGAATGACAAGAGGTGCCCTGAGCAGGCTGAACGTGACCAGCCCAGCAAACATGCTCAGCAGAGCGTGAGCATGGGCGTTTGATGTGTCCTCAGTGGACGGGGGTACAAAAACCCTCTCTCTCCCTCCTTCCCTAGAACCTTGCTTTGCTTTGTCTGCCTGGCCGTCATGGCTCCACCCATGTGGGGCCTGGACGTTTCCCCAAGGCCTGGCCTTGTCTGGCAAAGGCATGTGCTCATGAAGAAAGCTAAATAACGGGAACCCTAGACAGTCACTGCCGTTTTCCTCCTGGTCTGAGTTGTACTTTCTAGTGACGCTGTCCATGCTCTAGGGTGGGGTTGGAACACTTCATTTCTGGGTTCTAGAGAATGGGGTGGTTTAATCCCTTTGTTTTCCTGTAGGGGTTAGAAGACAGTTAATTTCCTTGTCTCAGTCTGGCTGCGCCTGCCAAGGCACCCTCATAGTGACAGTCTGCGTGATTACTTAGGGGGTGCTGGGTCCCCAGTGCTGGGCCCTGTGGGGGAGCCATTCATAGGCTGAGCCTCCAAAAGCTTGGGCGACGAGCCTGGAGTCTCACACTAGGAAGCAGCAGAGGCCCAGACTCTGCAGCTCTGAGCATCTGACATGGAGCATTCGTCCATAGGAGGAGAAGAGCCTCACACTTTTAGGTTAGATCGAGAAAATCTATTCTCAATCATCTTCAAATTCATTTCAGGTAAATAAATGTTCACGGCTCACATTCTAAGTGCCACACAAGGGGACACTATGGTAAGGCAGGTGGATAGACATGTGGGAGAAAGGGGGTGTCAATGGCAGCCTCAGGTCCCACGGGGCGGGATTCACGGAAGCCTCTCTAGGGAGGTGATACTGCAGCAGAGAAGGGGAACAGCATTTCAGGCAGAGGGAATAGCCCATGCAAAGGCTCCGAGTAGTAAGAATGTGGAACCTTCAGGGACTGCAAAGCTCTCTGTGTGGTGCTGCAGTGAAGAGAGGGGCAGGGACAGCAGAGACACAGCCAGGCCTGGGCCACATATCCTAGGGGCCTGGGCCTCAGGCCTGAGCGCAAACCACATCCTAAGGAAGACAGAAGGGCAGAGTGTGAGCAGAGGGCGGGGCAGGCCGCCGCAGGATGTCTACAGAGCTGAACAAGTTCTGAGCTCCACAGAGAGAATGGGCAGCGTCAGGAAGCTGTGCTCGGCGCAGGGAGGCAGAAGGAAGCTTTTCTGAGTTTGAGCCCTTGCAGGGAGTTGCTGGTGCTGACCTCAGGAGCCCCGCCAATGGGGCAGGACTGGGCAGAGACTTTGGGAGCAGGGTGTCCTGGTCCTACACCACTGTGTTGGTCAGGGCTGCCTGGCTGGGAGTCCTCTCTGCTCCCAGGCTGGTGTCTCAGGGAGGCCCCTCGTCCTGGAGAGTTACATCTTCCTGGTTCCTCCCACGTTCCAGGCCAAGCTGTGCTCTTCCAAGCCCCCAGCATGAAGAGTGCCGCGCCTCCCCTCCGAGGACAGCTTTCCACGCCCACGGAGTCTCCACACCTCACCGCCGTCCACCGGCCGCTGCCCCCCAGCCGTGTCATTGAGGAGCTGCACAGGGCGCTGGCCACAAAGCACCGCCAGGACAGGTGAGGCCTGGCCCTGCGGAGAGGCTGATGCCCCGGGGTTTCCTGCGAGGGCTGAGCTCAGGATGTGCAGCCCCTGCCCTGGTCAATTTTCGTGCTCTGCTATCTTGAATTCTTAATGATTTTTGTTTTTATTTTTATTCTTTATATTTTATTTATTTATTTTGAGACAGAGTCTCACCATATCTCCCTTGGTAGAGTGCCAAGGCATCACAGCTCACAGCAACCTCAAACTCTTGGGCGTAAGTGATTCTCTCGCCTCACTCTCCCAAATAGGTGGGACTACAGGTGCCTGTCACAATGCCTGGCTACTTTGTTGTTGTTGTAGTTGCCATTGTTGTTTAGCAGGCCCGGGCCGGGTTCGAACCTGCCGGCCCCCGTGTCTGTGTCTGGCACCTTAACCACTGAGCCTCTTAATGATTTTTGAACTAGGAACCCCACGTGTTCATTTTGTACTGGACTATGCCTATGCAGGTGATGAAGCCAGCCTTGGTCCCCACATTACCGGAGGGGACCCAGCCACAGGTGGGGTTGGGGCTACCTAGGAGAGGAAGGGTGATTTGCCGTGAGGCCACCCCATTTTTCACCAGGTGAGAGTGCCAGGCAGCCATGCCTGCCGAGTGCCCTTTTATTCTGGGCCACGTGTGGCTCAGTTCTGTGATCAAAGTATATGATGGAAGGCCCGTGTGGGTGGGTGGAATGTCAGACGTGTGCCCCTCTCAGCTCTCGTGAAGGTCTCGATCCAAGCAGCGGCCACTCTGCGTTCGGGCAGGTTTCATTATATACACGTTGTGTGCTTTCTGAAACGACCACCTGCCTTGGACTCAAAGCCCGTGCTCCTTCCGGTGTGACCGGGACAGAAGCCCCGAAGCCCTGTGTTCTTGGGACCACCTTTGCCATATTCATTGTGAGCCTTAGGTGCATCTTGCTGGGTTTCTGAGTTGGAGGATAACATGTGACCCAAACTGCCTTTCTGTTTTAGTTTTCAAGGAAGGGAAAGCAAAGGGTCTCCCAAGAAGCGGGTGGACGTCCGTCTGTCGAGAACGTCCAGCATGGAGCGGGCTAAGGAGCGTGAGGAGGCCTGGGGCGCTGATGGGGTCCCGGAGAGCAAGCGGGCAGTGGTTAAGGAGTCCGAGGAGAACAAGGAAAACCTGATCGTGAACTCTGAGCTCAAGGACGACTTGCTCTTGTATCAGGACGAGGAGGCGCTGAATGACTCTGTCATCTCTGGTGAGAGAGGGAGCGTCCTCATGCGAGGGCTGTTGGATGGGGTCCGGTGTCACCTGGGGAAGGGAGCACAGTGCTCAGGACTGAGCTCCTACTTCTGCCACCAGCACAGAGGGGGACAGGACCGGGGCTGTACAGCACAGAAGCAGAAGCGGGCCTCGCTTCCCAACACCCAGGAGTGTGCGTGGCTGGGCTCAGAGCGTGGCTGGGGGAGATGCCGGGTCGACTTGTTTTATTTCAAGAACTATGTGTTAGTTTTTGTGTATATTTCAAAAAACATCAATATGGTAGAGCAAGTGACTCTAGCATGTCACCCCTGAGGAACGTGTGACAGAAAGTGTATAGGTGGCCAGTGTTTGGAAGGTGAAGAGAAAATTCTAAATTACAAAAAGCAACATAGAGGGAGAGCGAGTGGGGAGGGGACAGGGTTCCTTTGAACCACTGACCCCAAGTGGCCGTCTCAGAAACGGTGGGACCAGACATCCCCGCTGTCCTCACAATGTGTCGTCAAGGTCGGAGTCACGGCTCCGTCCTGCCCTCGAGGTCTCGGGCAGATGACTGCAGACCTCCCTGAGACAAAGAGCTGGCAGGGCAGGGAGGCTCCGTGGAGGGGTTCCCTCCACACTGGGACGGCTGTGCTGGGCTCTCCTGTCAGCCCCAGGAGGGTCGCAGGAGAGTCAGAGGGGCTGCTGGTCTTCCGGGCACTGCTGCGCGGGGGCTGTTGTGGGCAGAGCCCTGGAGGGCTCTCCCTCGGGTGTCCAGTGCGAGATGGAGAGAGCGGCTGATGCTAGGCGGTTACTGAGTGGGTGCCGGAGCTGCCCTATGACTGTGCAGAAGGAGCAGTAGCCCAGTGTCCCTGCGGCCTTCCACACCCCCAGTCCCCTGCTGGCCCGGCGGAGCACGTGAGCGTGTGCCCTGCAGTGCAGGAAGGACACTGTTATCCTGTGTGTAGGGAAGAAGCTACTTGGACAGCGGGACCACTGTCTTTGTGGCAGAAACTGGGAGCCCAAAGGGCCCGGGAACCTCCAAGGAGGCTGGAGCCTGTGGTGTCCCCAAACCATATGGGCATTTTCCCCATAAATGCCATCAGCCTCCCGAAGGATGGGCTTACATAAGTCATTTCTGAGAGCAGCTAGTGTAATTGGGGGTCATGGGCTGGAGGAGGATCCCTCGTCCTTGGCACTAGTGCCCATGGGGCCAGGTTACTCTTTCCCACCAGGGAATGGTGGCATCCCAGGCCTCTGTCCACTGGGTGCCGGTAACACCCCCACCCCAGGGCTGACAGCCCGCTGGCCCATCTGTGCCTGGTTCCGAGTCAGTGAGCAGCTGACCTGTGGCCTTACCAACATCTGTAACCCTGAGTCCTGCTTCCTCCCTTTGACCAACTCTCCCTGACCTCCGAGGTGTCCAGGGACCCAGAGTGTTTACCTAAGGCTCCTGGGCACTGTGGACCAGGTGTTCTCAGGCTGAGGTTTCCCATCTGTGCCTGCAGGCTGGGACTCTGAGCTTCTTCCCCTTCCATTCAGCACGTGGTGCCTCAGAGCTTCCTGTGGACTGGAGCCACCTTGACCCCACTCTGCCTCTGCACTGACACCCGGTGGCCATGACATCCTCTCAGCCCCTCTTCACAGCAGACCAGCACCCATCTGCCCTCTGCTCCAGGGTCGGCCATTGTCTCCCACTCGCTGGGCCTCCTGAGGGCCTGGCTGCACCAACCTCGTCCCCTCACCCCATTTCCCACACGCGCCACGGCAGGACCAGGGGCAGATGGAAGCTGGGTAGTGGCTCCTCTTGCTCACATCTCTCCAGTGGCTGCCTAAGGGGTTAAACGCATGGCCTTCCTGGGTCCTGTGGACGACATGGCCTGTCCCCAGCCTCTGGGGTTGCTGCTTCCTCAGTCCCATCCTTGGTCCTCACAAGCACCAACCATGATCCCCTCCAGACTCTGATCCCAAGGAGGGGTGTGCGGCCACACCGAGCTGACGTCACCTGACCCTGGGAGCCTGCGTCAACACAGGCCCCCTTCCCCTCACCGCCTCCCTTCCCCAGGGGCAGTGCTGCTCTGCCCGCTGCCATCTGCTTGCGCGCGCGCGCGCGCGCACACACACACACACACACACACACACACACACGGCGCTGAGAGGCCAGGGCTCCTCTGCACTCCCGCACAGCCTGTGGGTGCCGCAGACACAGCAGATAACAGCTGAACGGATGGGGCCTCTGAGGGGCAGAGGAGTGGGCCTGGGCTGCGTGGACAGGGTCAGGTGCAGGGAGCACTCGGCCAGCCGCCACGTGGAGGATCTGCCCTTCCTCCCACCGTGTATTTTAAACCTGAGCCTCTTGCTATTTGTGCTTAAAACTTGGGTGTTTTTAAGTCAGTGGTTCTCAACCTGTGGGTCGTGACCCCCAGGAACTGCATTAAAGGGCCACGACATTAGGAAAGTTGAGAACCACTGCTCTAAGTGAGCATGAGGTTGGGGCCAGTCTCAGGGAGCAGGGAAGGTAGGAAGCGTTCTAGAAACCGATACTGGGAACTCTGCTGTCATGAACTAACTGAGCCCCAACTGGCCACCATGCTGCGAACCCAATAGGGCTTTCTTCAAGGGCCTTCTGAGGCCCCAAGAAACTCCCGTGGAGGACCGGCCCTCTGCACAGACAGGAGGAGTGTCTGCAGTCCAAAGTGAGCCCCTGGGTGCCAGTCCAAGGGCCCAGCCCTGAGATCCAGTGTAGAAATTCCAGTGTAGAAAGTGGTGCTTCACATTCTCACCCATGTCCATAACTTCCTAAAAGCATTTTATGTCTGAGATAAAATGTTGAATGGGGAAGTTTAATATTGGTTATGGAAAAAGTCTTCACATGTTGCTTTTGGGAGGGGAAATCGTTCATAGTAGGAGGAGCTCATAAGGACTGCAGAGTCTTGTCTCACTGTTGCCTGGGCTGGACTGCAGTGCAGTCCACTGCAGCCTCCAGTTCCTAGGTTTAAGTGATCCTCTGCCCCAGCCACCTTGCCACAGTTTTGCTTTGTCTGCTTAGCAAGGAGCGGTGACAAGTTGGATAATCACTTGGTGCCCCGAGTGCTGGGACCAGTGGATGGAGTCCCTAATGTTGAATGGGAAAGAAAAGCCTTGGGAAGGCCACTAGGTGGCGCCTGCGGGGGGCCACCTGTTCCAGACCTAGAGGTAACTCTCAGGCCCTTGGACAGGGACCTGCACATCTGGGCTACTTGTCTGCACCCCCTAGTGGCAGCCGCGCCTCCCTGGGCAGTCATCTGGGGTGGTCACATAGTGGCCCTGACGTTAGCATCACCCTTGTCAAGGAGGGACCTGACGCTCAGCAGTTTCAGTGGATCAGTCAAAGGGTCAACATGAGGCTCTGACTCTCCAGGACAAAACCCCCCAGTGCAAGTACATTATTTACTTACCAACTATACACACGAGAGGTACCGTGTTTACATATTACATACATGACAAAATAGCCATGCAAAGCAGCCCAGAAGAAAGCCTGAGGGCAGAGGTGACTGTACACGCAGTGACATTTCTGACCACAGCCTGGCCTGGGGGAGGCACCCAGGACTGGGCTTCAGCAAGGGCAGGGGGTTCTGGTGCTGGCATGGGAAAGCCAGGCAGGAGGAGACTTAAGGAAGGATCTCAGTGCTTTAAGGATTTTTTTGAAAGCTTTTAAAGAGATGCCTTTGCTATTTATTCAACAAGTACTGTATGTTCCAGCTCCAAGGATTCTAGGAAAAAACTAGACACAGCCTCCACCCTTGAGGTGCTCGTGACTAAGGAAAAGTTGACTTTGACGTGAAAGTTGACAAGGCCTAGGACGGCCCTGTCTGGAAGAGGGCCCCTGGGAGTAAGAGTCCACACCAGGGCCGCGCTGACTCAGGGCTTGCGGACACAGCCGGGACTCGGCGGTTTTGGGTGTCGTGTACATTTAAGGAGAGGGTCACCTGTTTCCCAGGGTCCAGGGGCTTTTCCCAGAGGACACACACGTGAATGGCGAAAGCTAAAATGGGCCGCGTTACTCGAATCCCAAGGAGACAGGGACTTGCCTTGTATCCTTCAGTGAGGTGAAGAGCTGCCTGTAGAGAGGTGAGGACCTACCCAAAGTGGTGTCCAGGATAAGTTCACAGAGCTTCAGGCAGCCTCTTCTTGGAAGGTGGGGCTCTGGGATTTGAAACCCTCCAGAACCCCAGCCATTTCCCCAGTGGACACCAGGTGGCGCTGTGGATGCTCACTGGGACGCAGGATGTGCCAGAAGACCTGGCCTCAGGACCACCTGGTCTCTAGGAGCACCTGGCCTTGGGACCACCTGGTCTCTGGACTTCCTGGTCTCGGAACCGCCTGACCTCAGGACCACCTTGTCGTTGGGAACACCTGGTCTCTGGACCACCTGGCCTCGGGCAGCCTGGTGGGCACTTGTGCAGAAGCAGGCCAAGCTCCAGACATTCCTGCTGGGCAACAAGCAGCCGAGCTGTGAGCCCGGGACCCAGCAGGCCCAGGGCCAATCACAGCAGGAACGGGGCTGCTCTCTCTGTAAACCTATTACTCATATCGGGCACCTTAGCAAGCACCTTTCATGCACCCTCTCGCTGTGTCCCTGTGACAGACTGGTGGGGCAGGTGCTATCATTGTATTTTTTCTTTTTAACAGTTGAAGAAACCAAGGCAAGAAGTGCCCAGGCTGGAAGAGGGATTGCAGGGGTGGGGGGTGGTTGGGCTGGGACCTCATGTCGGTGCTCTGAGCTCACTAGAGCCCCACTATCCACTCCATCCACCCGGCTCAGGGTCAACCAGGGACCACACAGTCATCCACGGGTGTGTGTGTGTGTGTGTATATATATATTTTTTTTCAGTTTTGGCTGGGGCTGGGCTTGAACCCACCACCCCCGGTATAGGGGGCCGGTGCCCTATTCCTTGAGCCACAGGTGCCACCCCATCCACAAGTGTTTATGAAGCGCCACCTGCATGTGGCGAGCACGGCGGGTTGTGTCTACAGGAGGACCGGCAGGTGCACGTGTACCCGACGTGCTGTGCTGGCATCACGCACAGGCTGGTCCTCAGAGCCCTTTGCTTTGTTTCCCAGCATCCTTCTCTGTCCCCTGCCCCTGACGAGACCCGGGTAGCGCTGGACTCCTCTGTTCACTCACAGGTAATGAGAGAGCACGTCAGCTCTAAGTTGTCCCCCATGTTTCAGTGCAGGAATCAGCATATCCTTCCCCTGTGACCATCAAACTTCCTCAAAGAGTCAGGGTTTTGCCAGCTTCCCCAGCAGAGACCTCTGCAGCTGGCAGCCAGGAAGGGAGTGCTCTCCCCTCGCCCCCGGGGCATGGAGGCTGCTGTGGCTCTGGCCACTCCGAGCTTACCCACTCGGGTCTGAGGCTGCCACATCTCCCAGAACCCCAGGATCCCCTCAGAAAAGGACATGGTAATTTTTTCTTTGAGAACCTGGTGACTCAATTCTGTGAGATCGCCACAATGTGTTTCTGGGGAGGGGTCTAGGGCTGCTGGGCTTTGCCTGTGAGCAGGTCTCCCTGCAGCAGGCCGGGACACAGCCCTAGGGGCAGATGGAGCCCTCCTGAGGGTTCAGCAGGACAAGGTGGCCAGGATGAGTGGCACGGTACTTAGCATTGCTGAGCAGTTGGCAGGTATCTGTGTGGTCCCTTTCTGCAGCTGGCAGGTGTGTGTGGCACCCTCTCTGCAGTCAGCACGTATCTGTGGAGGTCAGATACAGTTGGCAGTCTATTGGGAGCGCTCTCTATACAATTGTTGGGTACTCATGGAGCTCTGTGTGTAGTTAGGGTGTTTGTGAAGGTCCCTCTCCAGAGTTGACAGGTGTCTCTTGCTGTACTATACGTGGACATCCTCAGCACCAGCTTCTGGATTTTATAGTCAGTGTGCAGGACATTTATAATTCATGGCTGCAACGGCAGCAGCGCCAGAGTAGGCAAAACCATGTAGGATGGCAGAGGAGGCAGGTAGCCCATCAGTCATTGGTACCCATTGTATGGGCAAAGCCAAGTCCCAGGCCGGCCCTGACTAGAGTTGTGCGAAGGCCTTTTTATAGGAGGAAGACACAGTAGTGGTCACTTGCAATTGCTGTGCCATGGAGAGCTGGTATTAGAGAACCTCCAATGAGCATGTAAATTATACCAATGGGCATGAGCCTTTCTTGAGGCTGAGTGGACGTGGCCACGTCCTGTTCTTTGGGGTTGAGACGAACTTGCCTTCACCTTGTCTGGGATTCCCAGTCCCTTTGGATCGGGTGTGGTGGCTTCTTTCTGCATCGTGCTCAGCACGGAGTCTGGCACTTGGTCTTCAGTTGACAAAGTTTAGGAGAAACTAAGAGGTGACGTGACTTGGGCTGGGCTCCATAGCCTCATTTCACAGACAACAGAACTGAGGCCCAGGGAGTGAATTGGCTGATTTGGACTGCATGGCTGGTACACGGTGGGTCTGGGCTAGAACTCAGGTCCGCAGACATGCCCTGAGTTTTTCGAGGCCCCTTTCTGCTGGTTTGCTGCTATTACACAAAGCCAGGCACCCTCACTCTCTCTCTGTGACAGACACATTTTATAGAAACTGGAGTCCATGGATGCTGGCAGTGTGTAATGAAAGAGATCCACAGAATTATTTACCAAAATCATAATGCCAGCTCACGTGTGAAATACACACCAAACGGTGCTTTCCTCCCAGAGGGAAGTGTCCGCCTGGAAGGCCTGGGCGGTGCTGCCTTCCCCTCAGGCCCTCCTTGGAGGGGAGTCGCCTCCCTTCCTGGGTCCTTCTGCTCAGGGGCCTCCACACCTGCTCTGTCCTTGGTGCCCACAGCACGGTGTCCCCCACCTCCTCCCTACTTCCCTGGACCCTTGTCCGACCTGCCCCCAAGGTGGACATGCCCAAATGCGTGGGCTCCTTGCGTGGCCGACTCTGGGCTCCCTCTCTGCTCAGCCTCACATCCTTTCCTATGTGGGGACTGCAAGTCTTTTTCCTTGAGTGTGACAATCTCTGAAGCTAAAGTCCTATGCATTCATGTATCCACTTCTGTGTCTCTGCAGAGGCCCCCACTGCCCCTGAGCTCAGCAGAGACAAATCCAACCTTGTCCCCTCATCTCCGGGACACTCGCTCCACTTTCCAGGGCCCATTCACAGCTCATGTCCCGCCCATGTCCCGACTCTCACGCCCACGTCTCCTGCTGCTCCACCCCTGTCCCCTCATTCAACATCACACTCTTGTTTTTTCATTTGGAAAGTCTGTGCCATGCACTAGGAGTGAGGCATGGGCGACAGTCTGCCCTGAGACCCCCAGAGTTTGGCAGCAGCATTTATGACAATGCCACCGTTGTTGCAGAGGGGGCCAGACCCTTCTGCCTCAGGTGTGACGGAGTGATAGTAGCTGCCTTCCCACTAAAACCAAATACAAAAATGGACAGAATGTATGGGATTGCTTGTAGGTATGGAATGGCTGGCTGTGCAGATCTGTCCTTGAAGGGAGGCCCTGCTAGCCCACAGTTGATTGCTGGCCTTTCCCCCAGGCATCCTCCTGGGGGGCATGTGAAGTGGGCTCCAGGAAGAGTGGGAATCTCCCCAGATGCTGAGGCAGAGACTGGAGTCTGGGTTTCTGGAGCAGTTGGAGCCTGCAGGACAAGAGGGAGCTGTGTGCAGGGCTCTGTGGAGATCCAGTTGGCACCTTTGCAGGCAGAACTCCACAGACTTAGCAGAGATCACTTGTGTGCATGAGACTTTCTCTGGAGGTCAAGGAGTGCTGGGAGATGGGGCTTCAGCCCTGGCAGAGTGCAAAGACTTCAATGAATATAATAGATCATTGAAACTCCAAGGACGCAGCCTTAGGAGTAAGGGGGATGCTCCCCTATGATCATCTTCCAAACGGAAACGGACCTACTGTTATTGAAAATATATCAGGGGACTTAAAGAACAAGATCTTCATAATGAATGACCAGATGGAGAACCTTAGCAGAGAAGTGGGACCTATAACAGAAATCCAAATGGAAATTCTAGAAGTGAAAAGTACCATATCTGAAATGGAAAGTTCACAACAGATTAGAGATAGTCCCACAGTGTGTCTGCTTGTGCCAAATACACTCCAAGACTGTTCTTTTTTTTTTTTGAGACAGAGTCTCACTTTGTTGCCATCGGTAGAGTGCTGTGGCATCACAGCTCACAGCAACCTCCAACACATTGAGCTTGGGTGATTCTCCTGCCTCAGCCTCCCGAGTAGCTGGGACCATAGGTGCCTGCCGTAACGCCCAGCTATTTTTTGTTGCAGTTTGGCTGGGGCTGGGTTTGAACCCACTTGGTATATGGGTCCAGCGTCCCACCCACTGAGCCATAGGCGCCGCCCTACTCCAAGACTGTTCTCACACATGCAGTCTGTACATCGGCGAGGCTGGGCCAAACTTCATGACCTCTGCCATCCTGCCCTGTCTCCTGGGGCCTAATCCTCCTCCTTGCATTCAAATCCAAAGCCTTTTGCACATCAACTCACATGGCCTGGGACTGTCAGGTTCCAGAATTGCCAGTCTAGATGCGCAGCTTGGGCTTTGAAATGACTGTATTTGAAAGGGGCTATTTAGGGACATGTATCTTTGTAACTTAAGATTTGTATAACTCTGTATTTATGGCCTTAGAATGAATTTCATTATGCAGACCAGTTAAGAAAAGATACCTCATGGTGAGTGTATTTTAACTCCAGAGTGTCTCAGCCTTATGTTCTTATTTATTCATGACCCCTTTTAGATTTCCTCTTTCTTCCTGAGATCATACCTGAGACCGTGGTTCTTGAAGCCGTAGCCAGCCTGCAACACCAGGCAGAGGAGAAGAGGGAGCTCCCGTCAAAAACCTGCAGTTATCCCAAACTCTGACTCAGAATTTCCCCTTCCAGGGACTGGTGTGTGGCTGGGACTCCAGGTTGAGGGCTTTGCCAGCTTCATCCGCACCGTCCTCAAGAGCAAACAGATACAGATATTCGTATGCAGCTTCGGTTAAAAGTGAAACACCAAGTCCCACCCTAGATATCCACTCATGGGCCAACAGATGTGGGGATTATGTGACATCCTCACTATTCGATTATTTACAGCTAGTAAGGGGTTAGCGCGGGATTGACACTTCCTGCTTGGGAGGCACGGCCGGCTGTGGTGTGGGGAGCCAGCGCACGGCACATTACGTGTACAGTGTGAGTCTGCGTTTGTAAAACAGTTAAGTGGGAGTCTGTAAATTGTCAGTTGCATAGAAATAGGTCTGGAAGGAGAGACCGTGGAGTGTTAGCAGTAGCTTTTTTTGGAGGTGAGATGTGGGCAAGGAAAGGGAGAGTCTTTTTCCTCTCCATACTACAGTGAGGCTTCAGTTGTTTGCAATGAGCACACAGTACACCTGCATCTGGCCGGCCGGCAGCCAGTGCTCTGCTCTCAGCAGGGACCTGGGGGTGCTTGTACCTCAGTGGACTTTATTTCTCCTTTCAGTGATTCACCAAGGAGGTGGAGGTGAGGGTGGAACCTAGTAGTCTCCTCTGCTTCGTATGCCTGTCACCTCCAAAACTCAAGCTGAACTGCCATGGTAACAGTTATGATGTCCGGGCGTGACTAGACCATGAAGGATAAAAGGAGGGTAAAAGGCCAGCATGGCTCCCTCACCCTGTCTTTGCCCTTCCTAACATGACGTCTCCTGCAACGCCGCAGCACAGCCGGAAGGCCCTCGCTGGCATCTTGCTCTTGGACTCTCCACCCTCCAGGCCCACAAGCCCAAGTGTCCACTCCTCCCAGGTGTTCTACGGTAGCAGTGCAGAATGGGCTACGCCTGGCTCCAGGTCCGAAGGTCTGAGCACGCCCCTGCTGGCTTGAAGGGTGGTTCTGTCTTCACCTCTCCTTGGGAAGCAAGTTACCTGGAAGCCTTGTCTTCTGGGAGGCTTTGACCTTGAGGAGAATGTCCTAGAGACAGGGAGGCCAAAAAGCTACCTAGGAGAAGCATAGAAGCACTTTTTCTTTTTTTTTTGCAGTTTTTGGCCGGGGCCGGGTTTGAACCACCTCTGGTGTATGGGGCCAGCCCCTACTCCTTTGGGCCACAGGCACCGCCCGCATATAAGCACTTTTTATGCAGATCTTTATTGTTATGAATAGGTAATACAGTCTCTCAGCGTAAATTGAAAAGGAACTCAGGACCGCTGCAGAAAGTCTCTCTGGATGTTGTCAGCGTCTCATCTGTGTGGTATGTTTTATGCAGATCCAAGCAGGTGCATGTGCAGCTGGGCACAGCTGGGACCGGGGGAAGCCTGGCGCGACACCCTTTGCTTCTGCTTCTTGGTCCTTCACTCATCGTCCCATCTACCTCGGATTAGAAGGGCAGAGTTTCATTCTGCTGACTGGTCTTAGAACTAGGCACCTCTCTACTCTCGAGAGAGCAGCTCTTAGTGGCCTGCGTGGTCCTCATGAGGTGGGCGTCAAGACAGGGGGACCTTGGAAGCACAGAGCTGGTCCCGTGTGTTGGTGGGCGTCTGGGTTATTCATAGTGCTTACAAAGAAAGTGCAGTGAACATCTGCAAACACGTGTGTGGATGTATGCTTTCACTGATCCTGGACAAATCGGTAGAAATAGAATGACTGGTGCCTAACCTTTTTATACATCGAGAAATGTTTTCTAAAGTTGTCCACCAGTTTACACTCTCACTGGCGGTGTGTCAGAGTTCCAGCTCCTCCACGTCCTCCACACCCGATATGGTCCAGCTTTCTCATTTTAGCCAGTGTAATGGGTGGTGCCATCCCATTATGGCGGTCATTTGCATTTCTTTAATGACTAAGATTTTTTCAGATGCTTATTTACCACCATATCTTCACTGGTAAAGAGTCTGTTCAACCATTTTGCTTATTTTTGAAACTTAGATTATTTTCTTTACATTGCATTTTGAGACTTCTTTATAAATTTTAGATCTAATTTTAGATTTGCAAACATTTTCTTCTACTCTATGGATTGTTTTTTAGCAGTGCCTTGGAAGAGCAAAAGTTAATAATTTTGAAGTTCTACTTGTCAATTCATTCTATTATGACTCATTACACTTTTCCCCTTTTATGTACCAAAAAGCTTTTCTAAACCCAAGGTCACAAAGGTTTTCTCCTGTTACCTTCTAGAGGTTTATATTTTTAGGTTTTACATTTATGCCCATGATTTATTTTCAGTTATTTACTATATATCGTGCAAGATATGGATCAAAGCTTAATTTTACATATGAATATATAATTTTCTAATACCATTTGTAGAAAAGACAAATATATTTTCTCTACTGAAATACTCGAGCACCTTGGTCAAAAATGAGTTGTCTCCACATATGTGGAAAAATGCCTGGACTTTTTATTCTATTCTTTGATCTATTTGCTGAAATTTATACCAACATCATATAAGTTTGACAACCAAGAAGGCCGGTCTTCCTGTCAGTTTTTGTTGTGGCCCTACTGTGTGCCCTTATTGTGTGAAATTAAGCTGATGAGAATTGCTTGTTCCTAGCACAGTTTCCTTGGAGAGTGTTCTCATTTATATCTGGAAGTGTCCAATGAAAGCATCTTTTCTTTAGTCAAGAACAAGTATGATTAAATGTTTGTAATGACAAGCCTAAGATTTTGCCATAGGCTTAAGGATTTGCTTTATCAAAAGATAAAAAGATTAAAGCCACATTCAGCATAGTTTTATGTTTAGGAGTATTCTGGTCTTCTGAAAATGGTGGTTTCTCCTTGCCATGAATTAGACCCTTGACGTGTGTGAAGGATTTGTCTTGAGACCGAGGAGACTCTGAATTCATGGATATCACTGTATGTTTAGTCTCCCCCATAACATGCAGTAAACCCCAACTGAAAAATGTGTCTGATGCCATCAGGCTCTTTCTGATTCTATAAATACAAGACTGCGGTCATTTATAAGGCTACTAAAACAAACTTAGGCTGAAGCCCTCGCTGAAAAGGCTTTCAGAGTCACCATTTTTCTCTGTTTCTAAAACACATGGCAGACAAGTGCACATTAGGAATTCAAGCCTCAACCAAGTCCATGTCTTGTGTCTTAAATGCAAACTTCTGTTAAACTATCACATTGTTGGACTTGATTTCTCTCTTCGTATTCCTATCTTACACCTAAGGAGCTGACTTTCTTTTGGGAACCGTTTTTGTTACGAAATAAACTCCGCCTTCACCTAAGGCAGCAGCCGTGATGGATAATTGTTTAACCCCAAGAGTTAAATCCCGGCCCTGATAAACCTGCAAACTGCACTCCACCTGCCTCAGCACAGTTTATAGTTACTTGTGAATGGTCAGCATCTGCATTGCCAGGGGCAGCTGGGGGCTGGGGCTCAGGAAGCTTGAGGAATCTGCACAGAGCCTGGCCTGTGCACTAAGGATGCGCCTGGGAAGGAGCTTAGCCCAGCTCTGCTTATCAGTGAATTTAAATATTCCCTTCCCTGAGGTCTTCCTTGGGTTTCCTGATTTCACTCAGCTGATCCTGGGCACATATAAAGCACAAAGGCCCGACAAGGCCTTTCTACCTGAAGTCAGCCCACCCATGAGCTCAGCGGTGATGTCCATGAACAGTGAGGGCGCTGAACTTAATCTTCAGAGGAGACAGGTCATCCACGAACTAACAGGGGAGACATCAGTTAGGGGAGGAATCCAAATAGGTGGTGGTTGGGGGGCATTAGAGGCTCCCACAGTCCTGCATGGCCAGTCAGAACAGCGTGGTGGGAAAGGGGAAAGTTGGGGAGAAGATGGTGAGGTGGGAAGTCTAGAACTAAAGAAGACCCATGTGGCTAGAGGGTGGCGGGCCAGGGGAGAGTGTAGGTACCACGTGGGCCAAACTCGGACTCCTTTGACAGAAAAAGTGTTATTAGTCATCACCCTGCGACAACAGGTACCAACAAGGACTGCACCCGCAAGCTGGGGAGGAAGGATGCCGGGTCACGGAAGGAAGCTGGGGAGGAAGGATGCCCGGTCACGGGAGGAAGCTGGGGAGGAAGGACGCCGGGTCACAGGAGGAAGCTGGGGAGGAAGGATCCCGGTCACGGGAGGAAGCTGGGGGGGAAGGATCTCCAGTCCCCGGACATGTGTCTATGAACAGGGGCGTAGTGGACTGAGCTGGTGGCATCACTTTGCCTCTGCATTGCCCACTGTGGCTCCAGACAGCACCCCCACTAGCAGATGTGCGTCCTCTTGGTTCTGCTGTCACTCTGGTCCAGGGTCCTTCCTCCGGCAGCTGCGTGGCCCAGTGTAAAGCCCGCTCTCCACTAAGATCTGCTTTCTTTGTCCCCTTCTCTTCTCTTTGCCTTGGTGGGGCCCTTAGGGACACTCCCGAGGAAATGCAAGAAGGAGCTGCTGGCAGTGAAGCTAAGGAACCGGCCGAGCAAGCAGGAGTTGGAGGACCGGAACATTTTCCCGAGAAGAACTGACGAGGAAAGGCAGGAGATCCGGCAGCAGATCGAGATGAAGCTCTCCAAGTAAGTGCCATGTGCGGGCACGGCGGAGGCCGGGCAGGCTGAGCCCCCTGGAGGCCCTGCTCCCCTAGGACGCTGGGTGGGGGCTCAGGACGCAGCACCCACAGCAGGTGCCCTGCCGCTGCTGCCGACACCTGAGACTGGTGGTTCTCTGCTGTGGGAGTGTCCTGTGCAGCTCAGTAGCGGCCCTGGCTGCTGCAGGTGACCGCCCATCGCAACCAGAACTGCACCGGGCATCACTCAGTGTCCTGGAGGGCGCATCGCTCCTGGTGGAGAAACTCTGGTCTATGGGCGCCAGGTGAGGACTGTGCCAAACTGGAAGAGGACATGCTGTCAGGGCTGGTGACAGGGGACAGATAGTCCCTATGTACCTATGCACCTTCATCTGACCATTTTCCTGTAAGAACATGAATCCTGCATTGCCAAATCTTCAGTTTTTCAACAAAAACTATGCGCACACACACATGCATGCACATAAGCACACACATGCACACACGTGCACACACAGTCATGTAGTCTTCTGTCACTTATGACAGAGATATGTTCTGGGAAACATATTCTCTGGTGATGTCGCCGCTGTACAGACAGAGTGTCCTCACACACACCTGGACGTGTAACCCACTGCACGCCTCTCCCAGGCCACACACCTGTACACAGGTGACTCTGCACGGGCGACTGCACTGAATCCTGCATTTCCAGCAGCTGCTGGGCACACCTGGGGTGGAGAGGGTCCCCTACACAGGCTTGTCCCTCCGCCTGCACATGGTTTGGGGCCAGATGATTCTCAGGGGAAGGGGGTCCCGTGCACTGTAGGGTGGTTAGCAGCACGCTGGGCCCCACCCACTAGAGACCCATTGTACCCACACACCTCCGTCTCCCATGACAACTTGGCACGGCCTAACATCCTCTGAGCGGAGGACGCAGAGCATCCCTGGCTGAGAGTCCTTGGTCCACAGGGTGCCTTGGACTCCTGTGCTGGGCAGATCCCCCGCTGCCCAACCTCAGGGCCCCTCCTTTCTGCTCTCTGCCAGGGAACTTGGTCCCGAATGTTCCGACTCCTGCTGAAATCCTTTACTTGAGGCCTTTTGTGGTGGAGGGCACAGCCTGCCGGGGGAGGCCCCAGCCCGGGAGGGCAGTATGCTGGGAGCCTTTCTGCCCACGCCCTGCTGCAGCCCCTGACGGCCCGTGTCCTGCCGTCTTGGAGCTGGGACCCGCGGGCTCTTGAGGTCTGCTTTTCTGTGTCTGCACTTTCAGGAGATGTTGAACATGTTTTTTTCATTCTGACCATCTTCTCCATTTTGTTTTCTATTCATGTACTTTGTCTGAAGTTTTGGGGTTTCTTGTTTAATTTTTTTTATCTCAATGATGTTTAGGAGTTAATGTTTGAAGTTGTGGCTTCCAATCCTTCCCCAGTTCCACACGCTGCGTTGCTCTTCTGCTTTTCTTTGATGTATGGAAGTCCTGACTTTTCAGGTTGCCAGACCACCCGTCACAAACTCCAGGGGTCAACAGCCATTTTCTGGGGAGAACCAGGCCATGAGTACTTCCAGCCTTGCTGGCCAGGCCGTCTCTGTCACACCTGCTCAGTTTGGCCCTTATCGCCCAACAGGTCCTAGGGGCAGTAGTGACCCTCCATACACTTTCTGCTTCATGCCTTCTGTACAGCATTTTAAAAGTCCTTCCAGGCCTGGAGGTCCAGAGAGTGTAGTCCCCCTCCTGCTGTTCCCAGGAGCTTCTAGTCCTTCCATCACCTGTCAGTGATGATGGTTTTCTATTTGAAATCAAAGTTCTCTTTCAGGTTAAAATATTAAGTGAATTGATTTAAATAACAAAAAAGCCAAGTAAATGATAGTAGTACATGTGGTTCAAAAGTACCACCAATTCATCCCCTGGTGCCTGGGGGCTGAGAGGAGGCTGGGGTCCCCTCGCCTGGCTGTGGGTGTCGGGGAGGCTGTGGGAGCACCGTGGGGCCCTCCAAGGCCCTGGGGCTTGACTCACTCCATTGCTCACGGGGTCTCTAACTTATTTTAAACCCTGGACCGGAAGGTAGTGGCTCCCTGGACATTTGCCACTGTGTTTGAAAACCCAGAATTAGATGCACCAGAGGACAGCAGCTGAGAAATTCCATCCCCGGACATTTGTTTTCCCCACAGAAATGGTTTAATTGTTTCCTTTTGTCTTTGTTTTGCCTCCTTTCTGGAGATTCTTCTAGTACCTCTTCCTGGATAGTTCAGCCTCTAGTTGCCATGGCAACGTGCCATCTACTGATTCCCAAAGAGAATTTGGCGGTTTTGTTTTATTACTATTGTTTTAAATTTCTAGACCCATATTATTTTGTCTTCTGAGTACTCCTGGGGCTCTTCTGGGAGCAGAGGGGTCTCTGCTCACCTCCCCACTCTGTGGCACACACTGTGCGTGGCCTGAGGACTCCAGGGAGGTTGGGGTCCTTCAGGATGAGCAGGGCTCTGCATGGTCTTCACCCTCGCTGTGCATGGGCAGGCTGAGCTGGCCTGCAGACACATGTGAACGCATCAAAGACCCACAGCCCCTGCATACGACACAGTAGGTGTGTCCCAGAGGTCACACCCAAAGCCCAGGTGGCTTTGCTTCAGACCGACTCCCTGCACGCTCCGGGGGGGCTGGGTGAGGAGGGCCGGATAGCTTTTGTTTTGGGTGCTGACCAGGTGCGGCAAGTCCAGCTTCATAGAAGGGTTGAGGTTATCATCCCCATTTTATAGATGAGAAAATTAAACCTTGGTGAGAAGGCAGGTAACTTGCTAAGCTACACAGCTGGCAGGAGCAGTTTAGGGGTCACAGGTGGCCCGAGAGACGGCAGAGTTTGGGCCTTGGGAGAGTTTCATACTGAAAGGTGCTGTGGCACCCTGTTTGTCTTGGTCGCAGCCTTGAATTTTCCTCTGCTGGCTTGGTGTCAGTTGGGTGCAGCAGGCAGCCAGCACTCCCAGCTGCCAGTGAAGAAGACACCCTGCCTATGTTCGGGAGGCTGTGCACGGTGTCGCCTGCTGTGGGACCGAGTGGTGTTAGAGTCAGAGCTGGGGCTCGGGTCCCAGTGTCCTGTGTGGCTTTGCATGAGCCCCACCCTCTCAGAGTTGGTATCACGCCTTCCTTTGGAACCTTTGGAAGGTTCCACCTTTGTCCCTGTTCCCAGCAGGAGGTTCTGGGGGTGTAGCTGAGGCTGGGCTCACTCCTGAGCTAGTTGTCACCTGCATGGGAGGAACAGACTCCACCAACTGCCCATGGGGGGAACCAAGTGACCACTGCGATATAGACAGTGGCTCGGGGCCAAAGGTGCAGAGGGCCTGGGGGCCAGAGTGCTGCTGCTGCGTGGGGGGCTTCTGCCCTTGGCCATTGGGTAACTTTGCCTGCAGGCACAAGGTGGGCAGCCTGAGTCAAGCTCAGCCCTGCTGCAGCTCCCCGCAGGGAGTCCTCAGCACCAAGACCCCATCACGGAGCTGATGACTGCCCAGTGGCATCCTTCTGAGCAGGCACCTTGCCACGCTGAACTTGGACAGTGGTGTCATTCAGAACAGGCACTTAGCATGCTGAACTTGGACAGTGGGCATCCTTCAGAGCAGGCACTGTCTGAACTTGGATGTTTTGTTCTGCTGTGTCCAGAACAGGCTGCTATTGCCTGGGTTCTGTTCTCCTGCCCTGTGGGCGTCCCCGTCGGTAGGAGGGAAGTGGAGACTCTCCCCTCTAGGTGTGCTTTGCCCAGGCAGGTCTATTTTGGGTCTCAGAGACAGAACGCGCTGCGATGTGGAGACTGTGTTCCTGCAGAAGCTGCTGTTTGGGCTGCGAGTCAGGAAGTATGTGGGCCTTTGTTCTGCTGTGGGTTTGCCCCTGAACCTGCGTGGACAACAGCTTTTGCTTCTATGGTAACATTCTTTGGCAAATTTCAGACAAGTAGAAGGAGGAAGAGTCAGTTTTTATGCCATTTACAGCAGCATCTGAGAGGGACTGACCCTGCCTGTTGGCGGGATCTGTGTTCACTGCCTCTGGACCCTGATCCTGGGGCACTGGGCTGTCACCCTGCTCTCCAGATGAGGAACCTGGGCACTGAGACCCAGCTGTGTCCCCAGCATCTCACAGGGAGGGGGCGTTCACACTGTAGGCTCTGGGGCACTTGTCCCCAGCCTTAGCCACCTGAGGCTGCTGCCCTAGGCTCTCGCTGATGACATCACTGGCAGCTGACAGGCTGCAGCTAATGACAGGTGCTGGTGAATGTCCATGTTAACGAGGCGGCTCATGACCACATTCACTACGCTGAGCCCTCTGCTCACTGACGTCTGCCCCAGGTGCTCTGTGCTCGGTGTTGGGGGGGCAGTGCATGGCTTCTGTGTCTCAGGCCTGTGACATCCCTCTGGGACCCTCCCCCAGGGATGAATGAGGCACTTCGGACAGGACATTCCTGGAGTGGGGCCGACCCGGCTGGTCCCGTCCTCAGCACGGCCATCTCAGATGCTGGTGGGAGGTGCGGGTGCGGTCGGCCTTACCGGTAGGGGAGAATAGGCCTGCTTCCTCCTGCAGCATGGACCCTCCTCGTCCCGCTCTCTTGGTGTGCACACCCCCAGTTACAGAAAGTTCTGGGTCGTGTTGTTCCCAGGTACTGTGCTGGTAAGAGCAGAGCAGGGCCGTGCTCATGGTAGAGCGGAGCACACCGCACGTGTAAATCATGGCGTGTGACATGAGGCACACACACAGACTCGTGAGCCAGTGACAGGAGCAGAGGGCAAGGGTGTCCTAGGCAGGGACAGCTGCATAGGAGCACGAGACCCGAAGCAGCACTGCCCGCCCGAGGCCGCGTCGCGGCTCTGAAGGTTCCAGGGCAGCGGTGGGGGGTCAGCGGGTGGAGAGAGAAGGCAGAGGGCACCCAAAACCAGGTCTCCACTCTATACGGAGCTCTTCTGGTCATCCAGATGCCACCTCTCCAGAGGGACCTTCCTGCCATCCCCCAGTTCTGTTTTCTCTGCTGCACTCACAGCACCCTGAAAGTCCCTGTCCCACCTGCCCACCTCCCGGGTGTGTCCCTGCCACACACACACTGGGCACCTGTCCTGCTGCTGGGTTTTAGGTGGTGGATAACAAGGCCCAGCCTTTCTTGAGGGCTTGGAATGGGGCTGCATCTGAGGAAGACCCCTCTGCTGCAGCTGGTGCCTGTGTTGGGAGGAGAGGAGGGAGGGGACGGAGGCCATTGTCCCTGGTGATGCAGACCCAGGCCCGGCGCCATCCTGTGGGTGCTGGGGGTGGGGGCTGCTCTGCGCTGGGCGAGCAGAGTCCAGGAAGAAGGAAGGGAGGGGCGAAAGTTCCGTTCGAATTGGGGCAGGTAGTTGTCCGTGTCTCTGGGCCACCCCGTCCCTGGAGTTTGGGGCGGTAGATGTGTCTTCGTGTGTAGCTGAGCTTGCCCAAGGAGTTCACAGGCTCCTATGGAGAGACGACCTAGGTGGTTTCCCACTGGCCAGTCTCAGCTACGAGCAGCGCCAGCTGGGGCCACGGGCATTGAGCCTGGTCCTGGGGTTGTGGGTCCGGCATTTCCCTTTGTCGTTGATTTGTTTTCTGCTGCGCTGTCTTGCTCTGACTTCACGTCACTTTCATGGAGGGAGAGAGTGGTGGGTGGTTTGTCACTGACCACCAGGGATCGGAACAGGCTTCTGTGTGTCCAGGGAAAAACAGCCCATCCACCCCCAGAAGCCTGGTGGCGTCGAGCTTTCTTTTAAAATACAATCAAAGGGGACTGGGGTTGGGGGTGGAGGCTTGACATCTACTTGTCTTTATTCTGGAAGGCTCTAGGGATTCTGGTATTGGACATTGCTGAACAATTTGGGATTTTAGTTCTGGAACTTCAGGGGCTGAGTATTCCTATTTGTATAAAACTGGACATAGAGGGCACAGGACCCCCTCATGCTCCTGCAGGCTACGGGACTCCAAGGGTGTCAAGCCTCAGCAGGGCTACAGCCCGGGTCCCAGCTGGACTCGAGTCAAGAGAATCTTCAATTTAAGAAGGCACCTCGTTAGTGAACAGCCTCTAGCCGGGAACACACAGAATGTTCCCCAGCATGAGCCACGAGCACAGAGCGAGCCCTCAGAGGGTGGAATTCAGCTTCCTGATATACAAAAGCACATTCATGTGCTTTGTCTTTGAATTGCCAGTGGGACGATTTCCAAAGGGATTCTCAGAAAGAAGGTAAATGAGTAGACTCACAAACAACTCATTATGCCCAAGATAATTCTTGAACAAAATGCTGACAGCTGGGCCTCTTTAGCAGAAAGAGCATCTATGGCAGGGACCGATGATGTGGCTTAGGTGAGGGTCCCATCTTGCGGGGAGTCCATGTAATAAATAAGGCAATAAATAAGCTGGTGCCCTTTGCCTTTAGGGTCACACATTCAATAATTGGGTGGAGGAGTTAAGCATGTTAGGTGTGCAGGCACCTCTGATTCTGGGAGTTTCACCTTCTGTAATCACTGTCATCTAGAATCTCCACCACATCTGAGGAGTTTCTGTGCTTTGTGGCATCTAATCCCCACGTGGTCACCTCACCACCTCACCTCGTGTGGCAGAAGACTGAGACTCAGAAGTGTTAGTCACCAGAGAGCGGCTGAGGACGTGAACCTGAGCTGTCTGGCTCAGAGCCCTCTCCTTGGGGCCCACAGGGAAGCTCACTGTGGACCGTCCTTTTGGTTGAATGAGTCTCCACTTGGGCGGTTGACTTCCCTTGAAGGAAGAACGTTCCTGTTCACTGCCTTGTACCTAGCGCCTACCTCAGGGCCTGGAATACACTAATAACTCATAACTGTTGAATGGATGAGTGGTTGGATGGATAGATAGATGATTTCGTGACTGGATAGCTGGGTAGTTAGATGGATGGGAAGACGGTTGAATGAGTGCATGGATGGCAGGGTTGTTGCACAGTTAGAGGGATGATGTGGTGGATGGAGAGATTGGTGGATGAATGGATGGGGGGGCACGCAGTTGGGTGGTTGTATAGTTAAACAGGTGGGCAGGTGGTTGGATGGATAGACAGGTAACTGCATAGGTAGAGAGATGATGAAATGGATGGAGAGAAGGGTGACTGGGTAAAGGGGAGGGTACATGGTTGGGTGGTTGTGTTATTAAATGCATGGGCAGGTGGATGGATTGGTGGATCATTGGATGGACAGATGGCGGAATATCAGAGTACATTAGGCACAGTGGATAGGATGCAATTCAGCAAGAGTCTAGCTCAACAAAGTACATGTTTATTAAATGGATGAATGAAGATAAACATTTCTTCTTTGCATAGTGGGCTCTTCAGATACACATAAGCAATGCTTTGAAGTATCGCTCTGATGTGTAACCAAGGTTTGGATCCATTTGTGGGTAAGGTGAACCCTTAGATCCTCAGTGGATCTTGCTAATTTTGGAGGTTGGTCTGGAGGGCAGGTTGTCCAGACCGTGCTGGGCATGAGTTCCATGCCTCCTGCTACTGTCTGACAGCCCACTGACTGGGTGACTTTGGCTCTGCAGGTCCTCAGCCCTCACGTGGGGGACCCCATCCCTACTTCCCCACCGTCGGGGGGGGCTTGGTGGTTCCACAGAGGCCAGGTGGGGGCAGGTGAGGCCAGGGTGAATCATTAGGCAAGGCACCTGCTGTAAACTATCGATCTGGCCTGTTCTGCTTTTAGATGGAGGTCGCTAAGCAACAGAATAGCGTTTCCAAATCAGGGAAAGTTTAATTGGCAAAATGTAAGCCTCAGCGGACATGAACACGAAGCCCTATCTTTGGGGGTGCAGCTCTAGTGTTCAGAGGGAGACAGCCAGTCTGTGGGGCATGGAGCTGAACCCCACCGGTGTAGGGGACAGGCTGAGGATCCTGGTCAGTATCCCTGGGGAGTGACCTTGTTCTTCCTGGGTCCTGGGGCGGGTGCTTGGCTGCTGCTGTCTTCTTTTGTTGCTTAGGAATCTGTGAAAGGCAGGACAGAGTGTTCGCTAAGAAAGTACAAAACAGCACCAACCCCATTCATTACCAATCAGACATGATTGCGAAGCCCAGGTGGCCTGGTCGGTTTGCAGGGTGCCTGGCTGGAGTCACGGGCTGAGTGAGCCCAGACAGTCTCTTGGGTTGGTGATGCCCACAAGATGAGTGTGAGACACTAGCCCACTCAGGTATGGGCAGGGACACATTACCCATCCTTGACTAGCAGTTGCTGTAATAGTATGATGATATGTCGTTAATATTTATTAAACCCATGTTATGTGCCAGGGCCTAAGTTTTACCTGTACTGCTCAATCCTCAGATGTAAATCCTGTTATTAACTGTACTCAGCAGCTGTGAAAATGGCTCACAGAGGTTAGGTAGATGTCACGGTCACACAGCAAGCATGCAGTGGAGCTGAGCAGTGACCCAGGCAGGCTGACTCCAGGCCCCAAACTTGGAGCCATCCTGCTCTGTGGAGTGGCCACAGACAGGCGGTTGCTCATGCTAGTGTTTACCTCCACAGTCCAAGATAGCTGCAGGAGCACCAGACATCGTATTCAAGTCCCAAAGGATCATGCATCTCAGCTGAGTCCTCTCCTCCAGGGGCTCCTCCCACACATGTCCACCTGGATGGAGGTCCTTCATCAGGACCTATTCACCTGGCCACGCTTAGTGGGAAAAGAAGCTGCCCTGTATAGACTGCATTCTAAGATAAGGAGGAAAAAAAGAAGATTGGTAGGAAAGTAGTAATTTCTGCCACTGTGGGGTTCACATTAATTTTGTTAGATAGAGGAGAAACGAATGAACAGGTGGGAGAGTGAGTGAAGAGTCCTCCCCGGTTAGATGGCCACGATTTCCTAGGAGTCCCTGCAGAACTCCTGCGGGCTGAGAGAGCTGCAGGGAATTTGTCAGTGGCCCCAGGGTGTGGAGAGCCAGCAGGGAGTGGGGGACAGGGATTCCGGGGCCCTGTGGTGACCTGGATAAACACTGCAACCCGATCCCCACTGTCTCGGACACTTGAGATCAACCACAGACATTTCCTGAACAATGTCTGTGCTGTGTGCAACTCTCCACACTGGGCGTGAAATGGAAGGAGCGACAAAGCAGAGGCAGGTGCTGCCTTCTGGAAGCTTCCATTTCACCAGCAAGTATGGTGGTGGGGATGTCAAGTGCAAAGGTGAGTGGTGGGTCCGGGACCCAGGGGCTGCACTGGAACAACACCCAGGGGGCAGGTCCTACTTACCCCTGGCTCCAGACTGCCTTGCCCTGGGCTGGCGGGCTCAGGTGCTCCAAGTAGGCTTTCTGTGCCCTGTGGGGTGTGGGCAGAGAGCGAGACAGAGAGAGCGAGAGGGTGGCAGCCTTGTCTTTTTGGTAGCAAGGACAATTTTAAGTGGCATTTTGTTTCTGCTGATTTACCTCAGCCTTGCGGGGCACCCATCCTATGCCCCAGGCTCTGTCCTGGGCAAGGCCCTCCTGCGTCCAGCCCAGGCTTGCTGCCCAGGGAGGATGGACAGAGTGGCCTCCTAGCCTGTGAGCCCTGGGGAGGCGGTAGGCTGTTCGGCCGGGGGTGGGGCAAGTCTGGGGCCAGGGAGGATAGGGAGAAAGGGGAAGGCGGTGGTGGGGTGGGGAGTGGGGGACAGCCTGGACAAAAGCTCAGACACAGGAAATGCAGTGTCCCCGGAGGGAAGGCTGAGCTCGTCACCTGCCACGGACCGTTTTCCAGCATCTTTCAGGGGAGGTGGGCAGAGTTCTCTCCTCATGGCTCGGCTCTGCATAATTAACCAAAAAGCTGCTGAAGGGGGAGTCGTAAACATGGTTGGATCGTGCCTTAAACACTTTACGTATTTGAGCCTAAATTGTGCAGATGTGCATTACATGGGCATTTGTTTTCCTTGAGGCGGGAACAAGGACATGTCTTTGAGGAAAGATCTCGTGTCTGCAGTCTGATCAGTACAAGCACAGGGTGCAGCGACTCCCGGAGTCGCTGTCTGTGGTGGGGGATCTGAAAGACCCTGGAAGCGTCCTGAGTGCAGGCTCCTTCCTGGGCTTTACGACCCCTCCTCTCCCACCCCAGGGCTCCCAGCAAAGCCATCAATGCACTTTTCATAGAAATAATGGTTTCCTTTAACATTATATTAGATCATTTAATGAATGTGCATAAAGCTTAATTACCTAATTATGGAAATAAGTACACCTGGTACAGATAGTTTTGGGAACAAAAGCACCCAGTTCCAGACAATGTACAACTCAACTGGTGGGGACAGAGCTCATAGGGTCTGGCTGAGCAAGTCTGGAATCGGTGGGGAGGCCATGACGCACACGGGGAGATTTCTTGTCCTTTGGGACCCTCAGCCAGCTGATAGACCTTTCTGCTGGCTGGAGCAGGCCTCCCTAGATTGCAAAGGACAAACCCTGCCCTTGCACACAGCTGACTGTGGCCTTAATCCCATCCACAAAAGCCACGCGTTGCAGTAGTCCTTAGATGACTGTCTGATTGCACGCCTGGGGACTGCGGCCTGACCGGGTTGGTGATTCTAACCAACCATCCCAGATTTAAGATTAACAAGACGATTGGGAGCAGATCTCAGATCCCACAGCTGACTCCTGGAGCAGCCAGTATCCCCACCCAGGCTGGGATTGGGGCCCAGATTATTAGCTGCAACGGGGGTTTGGGTTCTCTGTGTCCCCACTCATGCTCTCTGGTTCTCTCTGGGCCTGGCTGGGTGGGCCTTCCTCACAAAGGCCTGTGGAGCTGTGCCTGGTTCTCTCCCACAGCTGCCCTGGGCTGGCCAATTTCTTCCTCCAGGCCCTGAATGGACAGTAGCGTCCTGGCCTTCATTTGTGGTAACACCTGTCTGCATGAGGCCCGTGTGGCCAGCATCGCGGGAAAGCTTTTCTTGGAATTGGAACGAGTGGGTCAGAGAATATGCACATTTGTGATGGATCCTGACCTCCACCACCAGGGAAGCCCCCAACTCAACACTCTGCTGGACAGTCTTAGCATGGTGGGAGGGGGCTCTGTCCACTCTCCTGCAGACAGTATGGGGTTCCCAGCTTTTGTCCTCTGCTGGTCTGCAGTGGCACTGTGACAGGCTGTTTGGGGTCATGGTCACTCACACGGGTCTGTGCATGATGCTGAGTTTTGGGCCCTACCACGCTCCCACCATGGTAGCCCAGGTCCAAAGTTAGGGTTAGCTATGTCCCACCTGCCCACGAACACCCCTGCAGCCAGGCCGCCACTGACCCCCCTGCTTGTCTGGCTGCTGCTGGTTCGTGTGCTCAGAACTGTGCAAGGAGACAGGGAGGTGGCCGTGACCAGGCGAAGATCCTGCCCTCGTGGGTCTCAAATCCCTAATTGGCCAGTCCGGGTGCCTTGTCCCGAACTTGCGCCCATGCTGCTGCCTTCACTCCGCAGGTGTGGGCATGTGAGGCCTGTCACAGGCTGGAAGGTGGGCTTGTCCGTGGCTGCTCTGTCCCCATGTCCAAACCAGGCTTTGGATTCAGGGGTCTTGACAGACACCTGTTTTTCTTGCCTTGATGTTCCCTGCGTGCATTCATTCACTCATTCACGCATTCATTGGTGCTTACGAGGCTCCACGCCTGGGTCTAAGCACTGGATACACAGCACTGGCTCCGCTGGTAATGTTCTTATATCAGGGAGCTGCAAAGGCCAATGGGACATGCACAGAATAAACATGTAAATAGTAATTCTGGCCATGAAGGCCCCCAAACACACAGACCTACTGCAGAATACCTGTACAAAGTGGAACTGGTTACTTGGGCAGGAGCAGTCAGGGAGGGCTTCCTGGAGGAGGAGATTGGAATGAGCTATGGAGGGATCTGGGGTAACAGCCTTCCAGACTGAGGGAATAGGTCACACAGAAGCCATGAGGGGGACCTAAGCTTGGTGTGTGCTACATGTGTGGATGAATGTTCATGTCCCCCTGAGGAGATGGATGGTGTTGGGAAGTGGGGTCTTTGGGAGCTGGCAGAGTCACGAGGTGCAGCCCTCAGGAAGGGGATCAGCACCGAGACAGGTGGCCCCAGAGAGCTGCGTTGGCCCTTGCCTCTAGGGAGGGCAGAGTGGGAAGGTGCTGGACGTGAGGAAAGGACCCTTCCCAGACCCTGGGGCCTTGGTCTTGGACTCCTGGCCTCCAGAACTCAGAGGAGGGGCTTCTGCGGGTATTTCAATAGCAAGACAAGACACGGGAGAGGGGAGGTGTGGGAGTGTGGGGCTGGGTCGGGCCGCACCACCCAGTGCCTGTCCCTCCCATCCCGGGAGCTCCCTGGGGTGGAGGGGGTGTGCCCCAGGACACTGCTCACTCTGGTGGGGACACACAGTCCACATGGAGTATCCTGGCCTGAGCTACTGTGGGGTCAGCACCTCACTTCTCCCTGTCTGGGAGCAGAGGAGACCGGGGGGTGGGACCCCCATGTGCTCTCCCACGTACCTGGCCTTCAGCTGTGCACCAGCACAGCCCGTCTGTCTCACTGTCTCCCCTGGGTCCCTGTCGCTCTGGTGGGGGCAGGGGCCCTGCTCTCACGGCCTGGTCAGGTCGCCTCCCCCACTCCACTGTCTTCTTTTCCCAACAGCCTGTGGCGGGCCAGGCGTCTTGGGAGGAGGCTCTCCATGGCACCCGGCTGTGAGGGGACAGAGCACGTGCCCTAGGCGGGCAGTGGCCTGGTTGTCTTCACCACGCCCCCTTTGCTCTTTCCCTCCCCCCTAGTCCCAGTCACTGGTGATTCTCAGCATCTCTGAGACGCCCCAAGTGGAAGGTGACTTTGGTGTCCCTTGGGGACCTTTTTCCCCAGGGACGTGTGTTCCTTTCACTGACTTAGCACCTGGAAAAGCAGGCCCTGTTCATGGTGGGTGGGCTGGACGCTTCTCAGAGTGGAGCCTGGAACCCTCCGGAGATACCTGTCACGACCCACAGGAACTGGAGTAAAGGGTTGCGGCATTAGGAAGGTTGAGAGACACTGCTGTAGACTGGCTGGCCATCGGGTCTCAGTGGACAGGTCAGAGGTGTTCCCGGTGCCTCAGCTCCAGGGAGCTGTCTGGGGCAGCAACCCTCCTGTCTTCCAGGGGCCTGACTCCTTGTGCAGAGGGTAGGAAGACTCGCCTGTAGCCCGAGCGGGCTTACGATTTTTGTCTGGGACAGCTGGAGTCAACCCTTTCGGCTTAGGGTGGGACACGGGCCAGGCTGGCTAAGATAGAAACAACAGCAATGGTGATGGAAGTGACTCGGCTTGCGGTGCTCAGGGCGCAGTGGGTGCCACACAGCCTCCACACGCCTCTTTCTTTCTACTCTCACCATAAACTCAGCAGGTGGAGCTGTGGCCACTCCCACCTGGAGGTGCAGAGAGGGGCTGGCTGTGGAGGGCAAAAGTAAGGAGGGTTTGGGAAGCCAACTCCAGGAGCCAGGGGTCCCAGGTGGAGGAGGAGACTCGTCTATCCTGCAGGTGGAGGCTGGGCAGAAGGTGTGTTGTCTCTTCCCGAGTATCCTGTCACTGCTGGGCACAGGAGGCGTGGACGTGGGACAGCTCCCCAGCTATCAAGTAGCCCCTCATCACTAAGCCAGGAGGCTTCCCAGAGGAGTGAAGTTGGCTGGCTCCAGGGCACAGGAGTCAGGATGTTCTCCGAGGCCTTCCAGGAACTTGGGTTTCTTGGATTGTCGCCGTGACTGGGGCTGCTCCTGTGTGTTCGGACCACCCCGGGTGTCCACTTGTCCTGCAGGTGAGGGGAATTCCTAGCAACCCCTAGTTCCACTTGACCTCTGAATGTCTCTCAGACATTCGTGAGACTCCAAAGCCTGCCTATAATTACCGGAGCCTGTGACCGGCATGTGACTGGGCACACAGGGGGCCACCGTGGGGGAGCCTTGTCACGGGCTGGATTTTCCCAGAATGCAAATGCCTTGGAACTGGTGGAAGAGAGTGTGTTGTTTTGTTCAGAACTTTACCAAGAATTGTTCCTTGTTTCAGGAAATAGCTTCTCCGGGGGCAGTGGCTCTCCGGGCATGTGAGTGGCCAGTCTGCCACCTCTGGTGCCGTCTGTCTTGCTGCTGTCGTCATGGTGACAGGCGAATGGGTACACACCTTCCTGGTGCTCACCACACTACCTGATGCGGTCATGTGGTCGTATCTGGACACATGTTGAAACGTAGTATTACAGACAGGGCATGACAGTTTTTTAATTAATCATGGGGGGGGACAGTGCTAGGAAAGGGGGTGCAGTGTGAGGGCTGGGTGCCCTGGGGGCCTGGTCAGAGTGGAGGCCTTCTGGTAGGACTAGAACCCAGTGGATTCAGGGACTCCAGGGTGTTGGGAACGAGGAGCTACTGAAACAAGGTGCCTGCTCAGGGGCTGATGGCTGCCTGGACAGTGGCCCGAGCAGCCGCCAAGCTGGGGACACTGAGCAAGTGTGGGGTGGGGGATGTAGTGTGTGAAGGTCAGCTTGGCCGTGTGGATCTTGGGGTGCTGGGGTCATGTCCTCCTGGGTGCCCCTGAAGCCAGGGCTGCCAGCTGCTGGGGTGGGCTGATCACCTGCTTGCAGGGTGGTGGTCAGGACAGGGACTCTGCTGCTTCCCGGGTGGACACACTCCATCTACCCTGACCATATGCCTGTCCGTGGTCTTTCCATGACCTCTTTTTACAGGCCACCCAAACTTAACAGGTCCCCTCTCCTCCCTCACCCTGGTGGCCTGAGACATATGTCACTTATGTGCCCTGATGGTGAAGACATGTGGAGGTGACCCCTGTACCCCACCCAGGGCTGCCTGTCTGCACGGGTATCCTGTTGAATGGTGCGTAGAGACACTGCCTTGCTGGGGAATCCCATCTCAGACTGGGGGCCGCCCGCGTCTCATAGTGAGTCAAGCCTGGTTGTAGGGCAGGATCGGTATTCCCAGGAAGGAGCCTCCCGAAATAGCTGCGGTGTCCCCCGTGGGTGCAGAGCTGTCTGTTCTCAGCTGCAGCTTCTCTCTCCTGGAAGGCTTTCTGCCTTCTTTGGAAGGAACCGCTTCCCAATTCCTGCTCCATACACGGGTGATTTTACAGATTGCTGTAGCACCTCTGTGGTGATGTTAGTGCTGGGAGGAGATGGGGATTGGGGAGCTGGAAGGACACTGCTCCTGACCCTGCGTCCTTCCCTGAACCCGACCAACTGTTTCTTCCCCTCCCCTAAGTGATCTGCAGTCCCCACTGCAGTGGTTGTCCTGAGCAGCGTGAGCAGAGAGCAATGCAAAACCACGGTCATGTAAGGGCCCAGCCGTGTCCTGGGCTTGGTGCCTCTGTGCCATCCCCTGGAGTCCTCACAACAAGCCTGAAAGGTGGGACTAGTGTCATTACTCACCAGTAATGGGTGTCTGGGGGGACTTTCTCTCCTGCCTGTTGTTTGGGAGAAAAAACAGATCAGAAGGCGTGACCTGCAGTGCCCCACAGCAGGACAGCTCCTGAGTGACTTACGCTGAAGTCACTCCCCCCTGGTCTGCAGGGAGGGCCTGTCTACCTAAGTGCCTTTCTACACTGGGGACTGGGGATGGGGAGGCAGCTAGGAGCCTGTCAGGAAGCTACAAGTCCAGAAGAAGCAATGGGAACCTGCCAATAACCCCAGGCTGAGGCCATCAGCTCCTAGGAGATACGGACAGCGGGCATGGAAAGGTGGGAAAGGGGGTGATTCCAAGCAGAGAAAGCTCTGGAAGGTGACAGCACTTTAACTGAGTCTGGGTCGGGGCACAGGAGTAGAAAATGTGCTGGGGAGGTCACTGCAGGCAGAAGGTGAGAGCTGGACCAAGGCAGGGAGGTGGCACCCTGTGGAAACTGGGCGTAGCAGGGGCATCATCGCCAGCGTCAGGTCCACATGAATTTCCCGAGTCCTCCCTCCAGACCCCTGAGGGGTAGAAAGTGAGGAAGGAGCCTCAAGGAAGTTAGGGGCTCGGCCAGCACCACAGTCAAAGGTGGTGGCACTTAGCGCTGGGAGTGACTGGGCCGTGCCCACGGTGGGCAGGCTCGTCTCACGGGTTTCCAGGCCTCAGCCCTCTGGTTAGGATGGCAGTTTGGGGCTTGTTTGTGTTCCCAGCAGCGCGCTCATCACCCTGCGGGATGTGAGCGGCTGGGACAGCTTCTAATGACTTTTGGTCCATCAGCTATGTGGCCCCTATGTCCTCAGCTCAGGAGCCTGGGCCGCCTCTTCCACGATGGGCCCATTAACAGTTCCTTCTTGCAGGGTCCTCAGAGGAGTACACGCAAACCTGGAGCAAGTGTGGTGCTGGGAGCTTTCTGTAGGGTGAGGATGCCAATGACATTCACAATCCCTGTGACTCGGCTTCCCACCTGGCAGGCGAGAGGTGGTCAGCCAGGACAGGCATGGAATACAGATTCGAGATTCATAGGCCAAGCCAAGACTTTGAGCCTCTTTACCTCGGGAGAGACACGTCCCCTGGCTGTGGTTCCCAGGCTGCCTCCTCCTGTGAGCCCTGCACAGGCCAGGGCAGAGCAGGCACAGGGCTGGGCGTGCAGGAGTGGCTCCACGTGCCAGCTCTTTCACGAGCCGCGTGGCTGCCTTTCCACTGCCTGCTCCCAAGGCAGGTCTGGCCCACAGCACCACCCCTCCTCCTTCAGACAGCTCTCGGGCCCCATCTCAAGGTCTCCGGAAGCCCTGGGCAGGTCCGCAGATGGTGCCCCAGAGGGAAGAGAGGCCCCATGGGCAGCAGCTGTCCCTGGGCTTGGCCATGAGGCAGAGGGACCTTGCCATTTTCCTGGACTCACCCAGGCTACAGTGGAGCCCTGAACAGCAGCTCTCAGCATGCCCACCCCAGATGAAGCGCCCATGGCTCACTGAGGCTGTGCATCACTTCAGCCTTCACAACCTCCTCACGGGAGCTGGGGTGGTGTCCTGTTGTATCCGCCGTGAGTGGAATTATAGAGAAATGCCAGCACACAGAGCTCAAACTAAGCAAGGGTCCTTTATTAGGCCGTCCAGTCAAGAGCAGGCTCACGCCACAAAGTCTCTTGGCCACCTTGAAGTAGGGGTGCATGGTTTTATATGGCACTTCGAGCGGGGGATGGGAAGCCCCTGCATAAGCAGACTTTTACAGAAGCTGATGTCTGCAAGGTTAGAACTATGGGAAGGGGTCTTACAGGTGTAAAAACTGCTCACAGACAGACCAGACAGACTGGTGACAGGATTGTGGTTTCCACAAGACTTTTTTCAGTTGTCACAGGATTCTGCAGCTCTCAGGTAAATTTCCTTCTGGTTTTTACAGAGTCGCTGCTTGATCCAGGGGATACTTTGGCTTCAAAGGGGGTTAGGGGGGTGTTGGCAAGCCTTTAACAAAATGGAGTAACTCTGGTTCACTTGACCCAAATGGATGGCGTTAGGGCATGCCAGTCCTAGTTTCCAGGTGGTAGAGTTAGGGCTCAGGCAAGGGCAGCCCATGCCAGCCCCTCGGCTGTCAGGGAGCAAAAGTCAACGACCAGTCGCTCTGTCCCTGAGGAGGCTGTGCTGGCTCCACCCTGTGATCCAGAAGGTGCCCCTGGCCCACTTTGCCCTCAGGCGGGAGGCAGGGTGCTGGGGCACACCCCAGATGTGTGAGGCCCTGCAGTGGATAGCCTGACCTTTGGCCAGTTTGTCCTTCTTGTAGTGCTTCAAGAGTCTATGATAAGTGGACAAAGCAGGCAGGTCTGTTCACCTTGGGTATTTGACAACCATTTTATTGTTTAAAATATGCATCAATGACAGCCCAGGACATTTTATAAGACAGACAAAAACCTCACCTTCCATCCTAGCCCTTGCACAGATTTGAATCTGGTTCCTGAGCCAGCGTTTCGCATGAGCCAGATTTTGCAGTCTGATACTGTCCCCTTTCCTGTGATGTCAGGAGCTCACCTCTATGTTCCTACCTGTGGAGAGGCTCATTGGGCATCAAGGGCACCCTCGGAGAAGGCTGGTGGAACCTGCAGTTCACAGTGTGGCCCAAGTAGGAAGGCTGTGCTACAGCCAGGATGGCATTCAGGGGACTGTGTGTGGAAAGAGTTGTCTGTGTGAGTGCTCTCCCTGCCATGGGCCTGACACAGAGAGCATCTGAGGGGGGTGTGGATAATGGAGGAGGATGTGAGTGAGTGTCTGATAGAGGAGGATGTGTGTGTCTGATGGAGAAGGATGTGTGTGTCTGATGGAGGAGGATGTGTGTGTCTGATGGAGGAGGATGTGTATGTCTGATGGAGGAGGACATGCACATCTGATGGAGGAGAATGTGTGTGTCTGATGGAGGAGGACATGCACATCTGATGGAGGAGGATGTGTATGTCTGATGGAGGAGGACATGAGCATCTGATGGAGGAGGATGTGTGTGTTTGATGGAGGAGGATGTGTGTGTCTGATGGAGGAGGACATCAGTGTCTGATGGAGGAGAATGTGAGTGTCTGATGAGAGACACTGAAGGTCAGGTAGAGAGGTGTGAGATGTCAGGGTTGGTGTACAGAGGGTGACTGCTGCAGACCTCCCCTGTGGAGCTGGAAGTAACCCCTGTGGGTTACTTGCCTGGCTGGTGGTTATATCTGTCAGCACCCCACGGCCACCAGGGCCTCCACAATGGCTCATATACCCCTTTCCTTGGTATGCAATCTCAGTACCTTCGGCTCCTAAGTTCCCAGGGCCTGTTCAGCCCCTTCATGGTCCCAGCCCAGCATGATCCTTCCCACCTGCCCTCCACCTCACCTGTCCCGTGTACCAAGCAGGGGCCGGGTGGAGAGACGGGCAGACGCGCCTCTCTGTCCCTGGTGTTTCTTTTCTTGGTGTCGCTCCCACACCCACGCGGTGCTGTGATTAGCTGCACTCGCGGGGGAAGAGTCAGAAATAGACCGAGCTTCCCCAGCTCCAGGCAGCACCAGCACGTCACTGGCGGCGCCATTTCTGAATCAGGAGATGGGAGCAGCTGTGAAGGGTGGGAGAGCTGGGGACTCCCTCCAGGCTTCTGGGCCACACCCATTTTACCATTATCCACAGCCCATGGCTTCCTCAGGTTTGCAAAGCCCAACTCTGCGGGTTGTTTTCTCTGCACCTTCTCCTGGGCCTGCCAGCACACGATGCTCTAGCTGTCTAACCCTGCCTCCCCACACACTTCACCTGTGCTGGGCCCTGGGGGTCCACTGTCGCAAAGCCTTATGGCTAGTCAGTGCGGTGGGGGGGGGCCCTTCAACCTCACTACCCTTTTCCTGGCTATGGTTCTGCCCCTAAAATGTCCAGTTGCAGCACCTGTGGCTCAAAGGAGTAGGGCGCTGGCCCCATATGCAGGAGGTGGCGGGTTCAAACCCAGCCCCTGCCAAAAACTGCAAAAAAAAGAAAAAGAAAAAAAAGTCCAGTTCCAACCTGGGGCAGAGTGGCCACGTGTGTCATCAGCATGCTGTAGGGTGTGTGCAGCAACTTATGACACGTGCCCTGGTCTTGTCCAGCTCATTCCAGCTGCTGCTTCTGAGTCCCCCAGTGCCTCTGGAACCAGCTGTGGGATCTAATTCCAGGAGCTCCCAGTCACTTTTGCCTCTGAGCCTGGAGGGTTTCTTCTGTAAAGAGTGTCTGGTAATTGTCTGCCCTTGACATCAAAATTGTTGACGCCCTTTCCTTAAGAGGCCCCACCTCTTTCAGAATTGAGCTGAGCTTCTGGTAGCAGGTGGATGAAATAGGATCTTTTATTTATTTATTTATTTTAGGGTAAGAGGGATTCATTTGGAATTTGCAGTGTCTTTGTTGTAGAGTCAACGTCTTCCCCGAGTCTTGAGTATTTCACGGGCCTACAACCACTCCCTGGCCGGTGGATGAGAATCTGAGCAGGTCCGGGTCCCTTGGTAGATTAGGATTTGGCTTTTCCCTTCCTTAGACAACACTCTGGAGAGTCCAGAGAGCGTTTCTGCATGCAAGTCCTGTCCTGGTGCACCCTTACCCCATCTTGCCCTGCTGGCTTCAAACCCTTCAGTGCCTTCTCGGGGCTCCTGGGGTAGGTCAGACTCCTCAGTAGGGACGTCGGGCTCTGCGGGCCCTGCCCTGTGCAGCTCCCCAGCCTCCATTCCCCTCTGTAGTCTGAATGCCATTAGGAGTGTCCTGTCCCACCTCAGAACCTTTGCATGTGCCTCCTCTGCTATAGTGACCCTCACTCATCTGCCAGTTCTCCAGGTCAACCCACCTGCCTGGAACTCCAGCCTGGCTTGTTGGATTTGCGGGACCCCTCCCACCTGCCTCCAGGCTACTCAGCCTCAGTCCTTGGCAATTGGAGGTCCTCTTGCTCAACCCCATCCGCTGGTCAGAACCACACAGAGAAGGGCTTGGGTGGGGCCGGCAGTGTTGTCTGGGGCTCAATGTCTCCCCTCCAGTGTGAGATCCTGGAACTCTCTGGGTAGAGAGGTGAGTCAGAGGTGGGCCAGTGGCGTCCTGGCCTGGGTATACCTTTTCTCTGCTCACAGCCTTGAACCTGTGGGGCAGAGGTGTCTTGGGGGCCATCCATGGCCTTAACTTCCTGGTGACATTTAAGGAGAAGCCTGGCAACCAGAAGAGACCCTGCAGGGAGTGGTAAGGCCACCAGATCTGCCTTCATGCTTTGGGTCAGTGACAGAGATTTGGTGTTTTGATGTCCATGTGTCCTTGAGATGTATGCATCGGATGAAATGCCTTTTGGGAGTGTGGTCCCTGACGGTCCCCCATGTTGGATTTTCATAAGATATTACTGTATCCTAAGCAAGCACTGTCACAGCACTTTGGAGTTATTGCCTCATTCAACTCCCACAGCTCTGCAGGTCTATATTAGTTTTTACTTTAGATGAGAAAGATGGTCTCCAGCAAAAAAAAAAAAAAAAAATTGTAATGCCTTGCTGGGGGCCTCGCTGATGAACACAGCCTCCACGGGAGATTCGGGCACTTGTCAGCTGTCCCTCTGGGCCAGCTGCAGTCACTAGGAGTCCACCACGTGGCCACCTCAGGTCAGGCTCTCCCAGTGCATGTGTGCACAAGTGTACACGTGGGTGTGTCTGCTGGACATTCAGTATGGACTGGCAGAGACCAGGCCTGGAGAAGTCAGTGTGTGAAAGGCCAGGCTCAGAGTGAGGGGTTTAATTTAGTTGAATTGTGTAGAATGTGGTGTAGCCCAAGACCTAGAGCTGCTGGTTGAGAAAGGGAAGGAATAGTCGTCTCTCAGGCCAAGGGAGCACAGGCAGGTACAAGGGGTGAAGGTGTCCCCACACAGCCCCACCTACCTCCACTCACGCCCAGGCACTGGGGAGGTGGCCTGGCCAGCAGCCTCAGTCCTAATGGCATCTGTTTACTTCCCATGATCTTCTCTCCTTCAGAGGAGATCACAAAGGAAGTGCGGTGTCACAGGTAACAATCGCAGCGCACCTGTCCCTGCCAAGAATAAGACCCCATCTCTACTAAAAAATAGAAAAAAAAGAAACTACCTGGGTGTGGTGACAGGTTCCTGTAGTTCCAGTCACTAGGAGGCTGAGGCGGGAGGATTGCTTAAACCCAGGAGTTTGAGGTTGCTATGAGCTAGGCTGGCGCCCCAACACTCTACCCAGGTGACAGGGTAGAGATCTACCTTTGTGATCTCCTCTGGCCAGGAACAGAGAAGATCATGGGACAGAGTGAGACTGTCTCAAACAAACAAACAAACAAAACCCCCCACCAAATCCTAGCTCAGGTCTTCGGATGCCAGTTGTAATCTACCCTTCCTAGTTTGGGGTGCTGGGGATATACATTGGAAATTTTTAAATGCCTCTGTACAATTCCACAAGTATTTGTTGAGAACCTAAAAACGGCAGCCATAACAATGATGATGGTGCCCACAGCCAGGGCAGGGCTCCTGCTTCCTGGGAGGTCAGGTCACTGCAGATCTGGCCTCCAGCTAACATTTTTTCACAAATTATCTCATTTCCTATGCATGACCCCCCAGGAGGGAACAAAACTAAACTCAGGGGCTTGGCAGAGAAGGGTCTGTGGCTAACCCAAAGCCACAGGGTGGTCAGTGCTGGAGCTGGGATGTGAACTTGGCCAGCACCGACCATTGTGAGGTCCCCGTGGATTGCCACCTTGCACCGGTGGCTGGGCCTCTGTGTGGGAAGACCCGGGTCAGAGGGACGCTGAGGAAGAGGCAGAGATTAGGCAGGTATTCCCAGGCCCAGCTGCTGCACTGAGCCTCCTGTGCAAGTGGAGCTGGGCTGTGGCATGTGGGGGACAGAAGACCCCTGACATGTGAGGACACAGGTGGGGAGGGGCAGTGCGGCCATCCAGGGAACAAAGTCTTGCTTGGATTATTCTTCTGAAGAATGAATTTGCTTTTAAGTGGCAGAGAAAAAGGGTGACTTGAAGGCCTCAAGAATGACATCTAGAAAGGTTTCCGGATATACAGACTGAATATCCTTTACTTAGCCGCCCTTGAGATGATGATGATTTCTTGAGCAATCACTGTCTTCCAAGCAAGCACCTCTGCACCTTGTCCCACTCAGTTCCCACAACTCTGAAGATCTATTTAGTGTCACTCCAGGGGAGAAGGCAAGGCTCTGAGAAGTCAATTTGCTCATGGACACACAGCTGGGAAACGACCCATCTCAAACTTGAGTCTCAAACAGCTTGTCCTGTTCTCCCAAAGCCTGTGTGTGCCTTTGTGTTGCATCCCACCCCCTAATAGCTTGGCCAGAACCCTCTGTTCTAAGAGTAGGCTGGGAGGGAGCCTGGACTTCCAGGGAAGGGGAGGAAAGTGCAGCTGTCCCCGTGCGGAGGTGCCCTCCCTGCTCAGGAGCCTGCACTGGTTCCCCAGCACCTGCAGGGCACAGGGCGACAGGCTGAGGCCCAAGCAGGTGGCATGCCCTCCAAGGCCTGCAGGCTTTAGCTCCCAGTGCCGTTCCCTATTGTTCCTGCTGCACCCCCGTCCCCTCTCCTCACCTGCTTCCTTTTCCGTGACCCTGCACGCATTGCTCACTCTGGATTCTGTACAATTCCCTGAAAGTTTCTACTTCCATGATGCCTTCCGTGGTTACCCTCCCTTCATCTTCAAGCCCAGCCAGCATGTGAGCCATGAAGAGAAACTATCTAGAGAGGTGTGATCTTCCCATGGCTGGCTCCTTTCAGAAGTGTCTCTCCTCGTTGTCTGAAATGTGTCTGTCCCTGCCTGGTCACTGTTCCTCCGAGGCATTGACCCACATGATCTGGTTTTCTGTGTCTGCCTTTCCGTCTAGACTGGGAGCTTCCCGAGGGCAGGGAAGGCCCTCCTGTTCAGCACCACGTCCTGGGATCCTGGGGGCTCCGGGCAGTAGCTGCCACATTGTCACTTACTGAGTGATCGGAAAATGCCAGTTGGGGTGTTTGGATAAGGACGTGGGAACAGTCTTCAGGAAGCTAGGCTTTGCCCACATGACTCGGGGCAGACTGGGGAGCACTTTATCCCTGGATTCCAGCCAGGAGCTGTCAGGGGGCAGGGTTAAGTCTCCCCAGACTTCAGGACAAGATGTGGAAGCACCACCCACCGCCTGGCAGAGACAAAGCCCGGGAGCCCAGCAGCCAGCTGCCATGTTTGAATGTGGAGGAGGAGCAGATGAGCTGGGGCCGCCCTGGGCTTTGTGCTGGGACAGAGATTAAAAAGGAGAGACAAAGACTTCTGTAGGCGACATCCTCGCGGGCGGGGATCCTGCTCTGAACACTGGGCATCAGCCCCGGGCCCTGTTGCCTCTCTGTAGTGGCTACAGGGTCCGGAAGTGGGAAGGTTTCTGGCACTGACCCAAGGGCAATATTGTTTTGGTTACAAAAATGATTGGAGCTTGGCATTAATTTTGGCTAATTATGCCTCCCTCTCCTGACAAGGCTTTTATGTTTGGGGGTTGTTTTTTGTTTCTTATTGTTATTTTCTGGCTGTGTCCTCCGTCTCCCTCAATGAAGCAATCTGAAAAAGAAATAGTAATTTGTCTTCATGTGGCACACGCAGCCTGGCTGCTAGCAGGAGGGGCTGGTGGGGGGGTGGGGGGCCGAGCTCCCTTATCTGCTCTCCCGGAGGAGATTCCGCCTCTATTCTGAGCTGAGCTGAGCTGAGCGTGCCCTGACAAGGCGGTGGCACGGTGGACACGCCTCCTGGGCTGGGCTGGGCAGAGGAGACTCCTTCAGCAGGCGGAGAGCTGAAGGGGAGCTGGTGCTCAGGGCTTGGGGTCTGCTGTGTGGACAGCGGGAGCAGCGCTGGGAGGATGGATCTCACAGCGCCGTTGGGACCAGAAGCCTGAAGACAGGCGGTGCCCTGCGCCTCCCTGAGCCGGTGGGCAGGAGGAGGGATTTCCTGAATGGACCTCTGCACTGCTTAGACAGGCGGCTTGGTGCACGGTCCAGACCAGGCATGGTTTTGGCGACAGCTTGGAAAAATGGAGACTTGCACAAGTGCAGCCAGAGCGAGTACTGCCCTGGTCCTAGCTCCGTGACAGGAGGCGTCCACACCCACCTGGGAGTCTGACTCGATTCTGCTGGCAAGGGGCAACCAGCAGAGGTTCACTTTCTCTCCTCCCGCTTTTTGGGAGGCGACCTTTAGGGGTGCCAACCACCTCTCACCCTTACAGTCCCTGGGTGGAGTTTGCAGGCAGCCACCATGGTACAAAATGTAATTCTAGTGTTTTTCCGCAGACGGCTGAGCCAAAGACCGGCTGTGGAGGAGCTGGAGAGAAGGAATATCTTGAAACGTAAGTAGCTGCTGAGTCCTCCTGGGGTTTCCCGCACGTGTGCTGAGGCCGTGAGGAGCCCCAGCTCTCCTAACCCAGCCCATCACTGCGGACTGAGTGTGCCTGCTCCCGTTAACTCTGAGCAGCTGAGGATTTCTGAAATCAAGCCCCTGAGAGAAAGTTCATATACCTGGAACCATTCTTCTTAAAGGACATTTAAGAAAAGCCCCCTCCTAGCATAAAGACCGTCCTGTTTCCAGGGTCTTTAGATCTAAGGAGACCTTAGACCTGTAGCTCTAAGGAGAGGACTCACCACCCATGCCACATGTCAGGTCTCGAGTTTTGCATGGGGTTTCCTAATGGCCACCGAGGTCACAGGCAAGGTGTGGATGGTGGTGTTGAAGAATCTAAACGAGGAGGACACGCCCTTTGATTCTTACACTCAGGAGGAATGAAGCAGTCAGAGCAAAGAGACAGTGAAACTTACCTGTGGCTCCATGGTTGAGAGTCCAGCACCCAGGACCCTCTGGGCCCAGCACCACTTTGAGCTCCCCCAGCTGGGCTCAGGGTCATGGTGTGTGCTGCACGGGGGTGTCCCGAGCGATCTCTGCGGTATAGAGTGTACAGACAACAGTCCATCCGGTCACCGTGTGTCCTGCACGGGGGTGTCCCGAGCAATCTCTGCAGTATGGAGTGTAGAGACAACAGTCCATCCGGTCACTGTGTGTGCTGCACGGGGGTGTCCCGAGCGATCTCTGCGGTATAGAGTGTAGAGACAACAGTCCATCCGGTCACCGTGGGTGCTGCACGGGGGTGTCCCGAGCGACCTCTGCGGTATAGAGTGTAGAGACAACAGTCCATCAGGTCACCGTGTGTGCTGCACGGGGGTGTCCCGAGCGATCTCTGCGGTATAGAGTTTAGAGACACAGTCCATCCGGTCACCGTGTGTGCTGCACGGGGGTGTCCTGAGCGACCTCTGTGGAATGGAGTATAGAGAGCAGTAGTCCATCCGGTCACCATATGTGCTGTACGGGGGTGTCCCCAGCGATCTCTGTGGTATAGAGTGTAGAGACAACAGTCCATCCGGTCACCGTGTGTGCTGTACGGGGGTGTCCCGAGCGATCTCTGTGGTATAGAGTGTAGAGACAACAGTCCATCCGGTCACCGTGTGTCCTGCACGGGGGTGTCCCGAGCGACCTCTGCGGTATAGAGTGTAGAGACAACAGTCCATCCGGTCACCGTGTGTCCTGCACGGGGGTGTCCCGAGCGACCTCTGCGGTATCGAGTGAGAGACAACAGTCCATCCCATTGAAGTCACTTCAAAAGTGTTTCTCAGTTCTCTATCCGGTCAGTTTCAGTTTTTAAAACTTCTTTTTTTCCCACATAAAGTGTCTTCAAAGGGTCTGGATTTTTAAAATTTCCTTCCTTCCTCCTCCCTCCCTTCCTTTCTTGTTTTCTCCTCTTTATGTGAAGAACCCTGCAGACATTCTTCGTGTCTGGTTTACTGGTGACCATCTTCACACTAGGTTATGGATTGTCCTGGCCGCCTTTTCATTAGAAAGCAGCCCACAAAGCCCCCTCGCTGCTCTGAGCTCTGGAATCTGAATGATTCCTCTCTCCTTCCTTTGCCTCAGTGCCTTCATTAACTTCCTAAAACAATTCCCACCCTTAAAGATTGTTGAAAATATTTAACCCGCAGTTTAAGAGTCCTCATTTGATCTTTTCACCCTGTGGTAGGCTGACATAACTAGTCTCTGTTACACCAACGGGGCCATGTCAGCGTGAGGGAGGATTTACAGACAAGCTTCTCCTTGATAACATGCTGAAGGAGGAAGACAGAAAACCAAGCTTTGTCAGTTACCACATATTTGAATTTTTAAAAATTGTGTCCTATGAAGTGTGTAAGTCATAGATGCCACCAACAGTAGCAGTGGAGACTTGAACCAGGCGAGTTGAAGCCTGGGAGCACCACGCGCAGCGTGATTCGTTGTCCACCACGGGCAGAGACCAGTGCCGTTCGGGAGCCAGCCCTGCCCTCAGGAGTAGCCTCCCCCTCCTGCTGTGGGCAGCAGGTCCTTCAACAGCGAGCCCTTCTACTTGTGATTTTCTCTGCAAATAAATGTCAAAGCCTTAAAAATAGAAATGTCTTTTGGTGAATGGAGAACTAGCAAGTGGACGACAGGGACTTATCGTACATACCTTCAGTTCACAAAAGGGAAAATGGACTTCCTCTGCCACGGCCATGGTGAACCCACCATATGCTCTGCTGTCACCAGCGAGCCACAGGTTTTTCCTTGGCACAGAAGTCTTCCCCAGGGTCCTGAGTGGGAGGGCCTGAGAATGTCACCACAAGGTTTGCGGTTGGTGTGGGTGTGTTTCCTTTTGTTTGGTTCTGGGGGATGAGAACAGGGAGGCTATACATATCTCAAGACAGAACGTCATACTCATAGGCCCTTGACACACGGGACCTCCCTGATGCGATGTTACCGTTTCCTCTTCTAACCGATTCCTAGTCATCCCTTTGTGTTTGCTTCCCTTCAGATGGTAACTCCTGACCAATGGCAGTCATACCTGAGAACTCTGCCCCCTTTCTATATGGTGGTGATAAAAATAATAATAATAATTCTTTGGCCAGATCTGTGCCACACATTGCCAGCTCTTGGTGTTTGTTCCCCTGTTTAATTATTATAATAGATTTGTGAGGTTTGTGCCAATCTCCCCATTTTACTAGTGAAGAAGCTGAGCTTCAGTGAGGTGATAGGATTTTTTAACCAATGAACGTTGGCAAGAGGTTTGAGCTGCAGTGTAGCATCAGGTTTGCCTGACTCCACTGCCCACAGTCAGCCAGTGCACTGGAAGCGGTAGTATGCTGTGGATGGTTATGGAGCTCACGTATAACTGCTGGAGCTATCCAGAAAACAGGGGCACAGAGGTCCTGATTATAGATCCCTTGTTTTGTGTAAGGTACAGAGTTTCCCGGGTCTGGAGATAAGAGCTCCATAAACACATCATTAAGCGGAGTGCAGAGGGGTGCAGCTTACAGGCTTAGGCTGTCAGGATGGGCTTTGTGGAGGTGTCTAGCAGGGCACGGAGCATGAGAAGCACTCTGGCAGGCCCTTTCCAAAGACCCTGCTATGCTTACATGACCTGGGTGGTTAAAATGGTGTTCTTCCCAATGTACAGAACAAACCTCTGATTCTGCTTTAGTCTTTCCACATCTGGGACTTGTCCATAGCCTTCATAGCTGGCCTTATACCACATGGGGGATACTTTCACAATTTCTTTCTAATTGTACTATCAGCTTCCTTTCATATAGCTTAGAAGTCTGGTTTCTTCTGATTTATCACTTGGATAAACAATGAAGCACATATCAGAGTTTCATTCCCTTTCAAAAAACACCCCAATCTGAGCTGACTCCTTTTAAACCAGTGGTTCTCAACCTTCTCAATGCTGTGGCCCTTTAATACAGTTCCTGTGGGTCGCGACCCACAGGTTGAGAACCATTGTTTTAAACAGTTACCTAAAAGCACAATGGCTAATATATTAAACACCCATATAGGCGATCCCCCACATGGATAAATGTTTTGTACATGTATTTTTGAATAACTTAACCTCATATTATCTTCGTTTAACTGCAAGTCGCGGGAGCTCCCTTCCCAGCACCGGGCCGTGTTTCCAGGAGTGCTCATTGTTAAGTTCTCCTTCCCAGCAGCAGAGCTCTGCTCAGGTTGGGAACTGGAGGCTTTATTTAGCTACAGAAAGCACCAGAAATAGGACAGCCACTATCTTGTATCCCAGGGTAAGGCTTATATTTTTACTCTATCTCAGCACTCTGCTCTATTTTTAGCTTCTGAGTGTAGGTGTGAGCACAGCTTGAATGTTAATAGTCACAACTCACTAAGCAAAGCCAGTTTCAGTGACAGACTCGGGCTGCTTTAAAAGACACTGTCACATGAAAGTGTTCACACTTCATCAATGGAGAATCAGCTGGGTTCATAGATACGTTCAGATTCAAAATAGACCCTGAAAATCTAAATCCTAGCTACCCTGGAACCTGACAGGGTTTTCTATACCTTACGTTGGTTGGCTAAAAATGGAAAAAACAAAAAACACGAGCAGTGGCAGTACTGTTTATATTCAAATGCTTTTATACATTCATTTGCTTAGTCTACTGCAGCTATTTTTATGTGCCGTTTGTGTATCACATATATTTAATACATGCCGGCACACAGCAGCAGTCCCCGTGAGCGTCTCGCCAGTGGAGAGCAGCTGAGGGTGCCAGGCCGGGTGACAGCTGTGCTTCACCCACACTGGGGCCTCTGTGCAACAGTGAAACCATGGTCTTCTGGGCATCAATGGGCAAAATGGAAAAAAATTCCACAGAAATGGCGATTGGAGAAAAATATATTTCATGTCCCACCTTTAGCTGCCAGAGACATGGAAATCTTGTGTACTCTTCCCTGCTAAAGAGAAGTCTCCACTATTTTTTTTTTTCTGTTTTAATCTTTCACAGAAAGGAATGATCAGACAGAGCAGGAAGAAAGAAGAGAAATCAAGCAGAGATTGACAAGAAAGGTACTATAAGCGTTTTGTTTCTTGAATAATAAAAGGTAAACCTAAGGAGAGCTGCTCCTGCAGTTAGGAAGGGAAGGCACATACCAGTCTGCATCATGAGCGCTGTCTTCCTGGACCGCGCACCATCGGTCACATCAGAATGTTTGTTCAGCAGCAATGAATTAACTCATTCAGAAAGCATGTCTCTTGGCACCTCCCAGCACATGGCTCTGATGTTCCCTCTGGACCAGATCTGTCCACAGCTCAGTGGAGTGGGCAGAGGCAGCAGCGTCCAAGGATACTTCTGCTTGCTTCCGGTGGAAGCCAGAAGCAGACTGGGCATTTTCTTAATTTGCACAATGCCTAAGGAAAGCATACCTGCATATCAGTGTTTTAGTTACTTTTTAAACTCATCATTTTTGGTCACCTTCAGCGTGCTCCAAGACTGTAGACAATTTTATTAGCCTCAAAGGTTTGTATCTGTGACTCAATTGTTAAAATTTACCATGGCCAATACAAAGAGCAATGCTGTCAACTTTAAAACCCCAACCATTTCTAAATGCAAGTGTTCTCCTGCTTGCCCTCCACATTGTGCTCCAAATAATAATGAAATTTGGTTGTGCTTGAAGTTAGCAGAATGTCCCTCCTAAGCTTGACGTGTGAAGTGCAGTTTGCATTATAACTGTATCAGTACTTTGAAAAAGAGCTTATCAATCATACTTAACAAGGGGCTACTAATGCCATAAAGTTTATTCTAAGTTAATTCATCATCAACCATTACTCAAGCCTGTGCTATGTAATATTGGGGGTGTGAATCCTTCTGATAAAACGCATTGGAGGAAGGGGATTGTAACTTAAGATTACAGTATATAATGTAAGCCCTTCATGCCAGAGACGGTTATATTCAGGTTATATTTCACAGTTTCAGAGTTTTGTTTTTGCTTATAGAAACGTGCTATTCAGAGTCCTTCAAAGAAACTAGTTTGGCATGTGATACATAACCATGATGATCTTTTATTTCAGCTAAATCAGAGACCCACTGTTGATGAATTAAGAGACAGAAAAATTCTAATACGATTCAGTGATTATGTGGAAGTAGCAAAAGCACAGGACTATGACAGGAGGGCAGACAAGCCCTGGACCCGACTGTCAGCGGCAGACAAGGTACAGTTACATCTCACAGTAAGGGCAAGCATGTCAGGCTGGGCGTTTATTCTTGGACAAGGGGAGTCCTCAGCTATTTAACGTAAGGCTATGTCTTCACTAGATATTGGCTTCACAGAGATAATTAGGGGTCAGAATTAGGTAGTGGTTCTCACCTAGGGGACAGGTTTGCCCCCGGGACACTTGGTAGTGTCTGGGAACATTGGCTGTCACAGCTGGGTGCTGCTGCTGTCTAGCAGGCAGAGGGCAGAGATGCCACCAAGCATTTCCTGATAGCAGCAGGCTGGCATGAAACAGATCAGCTGACACGTTTGAACAAAGAGCGGAGTGGAGTCCATTCAAGGGGCATTCAGGAAAGCCTCTACAGAAAGTCCAGAGGTTCTGGATTCTGTCCTAGACTTGTCCAGCCTGAGGGATCTCTGGGAACCTCTTGAGGACTCCAATTGAACAGTTAGGCAGGCAGGAAGAAAACAAGGAGGCAGTGGGCCGCAGGGACTCTGGGCGAAGCAGAGTGAGTGGACGCTTAGCGCACAGAGCGGGTGAGTGCCCCTCCGTGCTCAAATGCTATCGCCGTGTAGGATTTAAGGGCAGGAGTATCTACACAGCCTTTCTTTCATACTTTCTTGCCTCTAGTGAATTTCAGAATGCTTAAAGCCATTAGAAACATTATACACACACGCCAAAGAATTTGCTAACTAGTCCTCAACTTTGTGTGCCAAGAATGAAGATGCAAGCTCATAAACGGACGTCGGTAGCGCTCGGCGTGGAGCAGTGACGCGTCAGAGCAGGACTCTGCGGGTCTTCATGGTCAGTGTGCTCACAGGGTCCCAGCGGTAAGGGAAGAAGAGACGTGTCTTTGGCAGTCTGCAGACATGTCTGAATGTGCGGGTGACACACCCCTGGAATCCCTAAGTCAAAGCCTTTTTACGTGATGTTTCGTCTCACTTGGCCCTGGAAGGTTGACCTCAGAGAGAGGCACGTGGTGCGAGCAGGCCCTGGGAAGCGGCAAGATGGCCAGAGAGGCCTGAAGAGCGTGGAAAGGACTGCGGTGCACAGCCCGCCTATACGTTCTAACAAGTACAAAGCTACTTTCCAAATGGCAGAAAATATAGAGTTTGAAATCTGGTGATGTAATGTGCCCGACTTGGTATGCGGAAGTTAGAATAACTTCTTTCTACATCATATGATTGCAAAAACCCAAGTTTACCAAAAGCTGAACTTTGCTCATTCTTTGGTGTTCTTCCTTCATTCACACCCTGGGCATGTGCTAGTCGTGCTGTGAGGCCTGCACAGGGGAGAGAAGGCACGGTCTTCCCAAACGGATTCATAATTCACTGAGACTTAAGGACTAATACCAGTCCTCGCCAGAGCAATCAGGCAAGAGAAAGAAAGAAAAAGCATCCACACTGGAAAGGAAGAAGCAAAACTATCCCTCTTTACGGATGACTGGACTCTGCCCAAACACTCTTAGACCTAATGTGTAAATTCAGTAAAGTAGCAACATTCAAAGTCATTAGTGTTCCTATACAACAATTACAATAGCTACAAAAAAAATAATAAAATACTAGGAATGAATTTCACCAAGGAGGTGAAAGAACTCTACAAGGAAAAGCCCAATACACTGCTGAAAGAAATTCAGGAAGACAGCAAAACTGAAAGACATCCCGTGCGCTTGGACCAGAAGTATTAACATCACTCAGATGACCGTACTCACCAAAACAATCTATTAATTGAATTCAATCCCTATTGAAATACGAACATCATTTTTCATAGAATTAGAAAAAACATCCCAAAGTTCACATGAAGTCAAAAAGGAGTCCAAAAGCCAAAGCAATCCTCAGTAAAAAGAACCAAGTTGGGCACATTACATCACCAGATTTCAAACTCTATCACAGGACTACAGTCACCAGGATAGCGTGATATTAGCATAGACAGACCAATGAACAGAATAGAGATTCTACAAGTCAATCCATGGACTTAGAGCCAAATGATTTTTGACTGAGGCACTAGGAACACTCTCTTCAATAAATGGTGCTAGGAAAAATGGCCATCCCTATGCAAAAGAATGAAACTGCCATCGCTCGCCATATATCAAAAATCAACTTTGGAAACATTAAAGACTTAAACAGAAGATGAGAAACTATACAATTACTAGAAGAAAACAGAGGGGAAACACTTCAGGGAAGATTGGTCTAGGCAGAGACTGTTCTAAGTGAAATAAATGAGGCATAGAAAGACAATTATCACATGTTATTACGTAGGTGGGAGCTAAAAGCGTTGGCATCATGGAGGCAGAGAGCAGAGGAGTAGATACCAGAGAGGGCAAGTGGAGGGGAATAAAGAGAACTTGGCCAACGGCACAAACACACAGACAGAGGCACTAAGTTCCGATGTTCGGTAATAGATGGGGCGACTATAGTTAACAACAATGGAAGGTATATGTCAGAAGAGCAGAAGAGAGGGCTTGAATGCTTCCTAACAAGTGGAAATGATAAATGGTAAATACCCCAAATATCCTGCCTTAATCACAAGAGTCTATGTGGTTAGCAAAATATCACATGTACCCCACAAATATTATATGTAAAAAATAAAGTTTTCTTAAAGATTTCCAAACTACCGGCTGTACTCTAGCTTGGTAGGATGACTAAAGTATGTAAGATAGTCTAACTGCTGAATAAAATATTGTTTTTTTTGTTTACTATATATTATAAAGTAATAGAGTCAGCAAGTATTAGAAATGGCTGTGAATGGTTGTGAATCTATAACTAGTTTCCTCTGTTAACTTTTTGAAAAGCAATGTTCTGTTTTTAAATTTCAGGCAGCAATTCGTAAAGAATTAAATGAATACAAAAGTAATGAAATGGAGGTACACGCATCAAGCAAGCATTTGACAAGGTCAGATTTTTGTTTGTATGTTCAGATATCATTTCATGATACTTTTCATGATGACATGATATTTATTTTTAAAACACACACACAAGCCACAAAGAAGTATGTATCCAGCTAAAAGATTTCAGCATTTCTTCAGAAAATTGCTGAAGAGAATATATGTCAACTACAGACGCTGTCCACTCCCACCGTTTCTCCTGGGGTGTGGTGAAAGTTGGTAGGTGGGAGAACAGAATTACACAGGCCATTGGAGTATTTAAGTAGTTAACATATATTTAAGAAAATTAGTTCTGAATGATGAAAGTCATTTCCCTATATATTTGATTCCTTTCCTCTAATATTCAGAATTCCTCCAGTTGCTAGAACTTGTCAATTTATTTATATTTAGATACTGTGAAATTAGTCTCCACTTTCCCATATACTTTTAAAATTATTATTCACATGGTTAACACAAACCGGTGTTCCCCTAAAGCTGAAAAAGCATGTTTCCCCCAGCGAATACCTACTATGTGCTAGACACCGGAGTAGGTACTGAAAACGCAAGTGTTGAATGTGAAAAGGCTGCCGTCGGCACGGAGCCTCTGCGCCACTGTGAACACGTCTGCTCCCCTAACTGCGACCTGACCCAGCAAGGTGAACACATTCTCTGTCCTTGCTACTGCACAGAAGGGATGACAAATCAGGGAACACGTTGACTTCTACTTACTGGGCTGGATACTCTTTATTTCCTCTCTTCTTTTCTATAGTGTGACCAGTTGTAATTATTTGAGGTTTTCACACCTTTGGTCCTCACGGGGCTGCTGGGGATGCGGCCAGACTCCAGGCACAGCGGTCACTTTGTCCTTTCTCCTTTTTTGTGATGATGTAGAAGCCTCAAAGCCAGACAGAAGGGAAGTCCTCATGTGGTTACCGCCTTAAACCAAAATAATGGATTCCTTTCCTTTTCCGTTTGTCACAAAGCGGCCTTTGCAATTGCTATTTACCAGATTTACTCTGTAAGCTCAGGGTAGCTATGGAACAGAGCACGGCACAATGGAAACCACCTGACTCGGTGGATTCAGGACGAACGTATCGAGGAGGAAGGGGAGGTTAGAAGGACAGGAGAAAATGATACAAATAACATAAATGTTTCCTCCCATGACTAACATGCTTTTAGCAAGAAATACTATAGATCATTTTATTTTTTATTTTTATATATTATTAAAATATTTACTAAAGATGTACATTTTCTCTTATAAATTCTTGATAGTTTTCTTAGGTGACAAAATTTTAAAAAGTTAGCCCAGGGCGGCACCTGTGGCTCATCGAGCAGGGCGCCGGCCCCATATGCCGAAGGTGGCGGGTTCAAACCCGACCTCGGCTGAACTGCAAAACAGAAAACTAGCCGGGTGTTGTGGTGGGTGCCTGTAGCCCCAGCTACTTGGGAGGCTGAGGCAAGAGAATTGCCTAAGCCCAGGAGTTGGAGGTTGCTGTGAGCTGTGCGACGCCAGGGCACTCTACCAAGGGCAATAAAGTAAGACTCTGTCTCTACAAAAAAAAAAAAAAAAAGCCCAATACTTGAACACAAGAAAATAATCAAACATTATTTATGCCATATTTTAGCACTTCATATCAAAGCTAGAACATTTTTAGTTATAGGAGATTTTCTTGAGTAGATTTAACATTACTATGAATACATTACTAACTATAAAAAAAGCCTCATCCTAATTTCCAGTACTTTTTTGACTGATTCATTACTTCTACTGACTTAACAAAGCTGTGGCCTTTCTTTGTGCTCCATGGGTTTAACTAGAAGCTTTCAAATGAAGAATTCACTATATATTTGGGGGAACAAAACAGGCCTGAAGGTTGAGTGCCCTCCGAGATGCTCACTCCTTTAACCAGGCCAGATCCATCCTCAGGTTTCACATATGGGCCTTCTGAGAAGCTTTTCATAGCAGAAATTGATTTCTGGAAGGTTTTTGGTGATGTTATCTGTTAGAAACGTATAACCATAAATTCTTTGTCTTTTTTATAATCTCTAGATTCCACAGGCCATAGAGATTTTCTTCTGAGAAGAATTTGTGTTTAATTTTTGATACCAACACTGAACACTCATCAGGGAACTTTCCTGAAGTTCAGCTCAAGACTCCCTGTGACAGTGAGAAGAGCAGGGTCACACACACAGGTGCAATCTTGGCCGCACTTACCTGCACGAGGCGTAACCAGAGGACACACTTCTTCTTTGTTGTCTGAGGAGTGTGAGATGCTGGGGTCAGTTAAGACCCAAAGTAACTCTACCAGAAGGAAACTGCTGTTTGCCTTTCAACCTTGTTTTCCAGTTCTGCGGTGCAGTGGAGGACGGGCCACAGTGCGCAGGTTCACTACTCCCAGGCCTCTGACGCAAGGGACATGGGACGCAGTGTCATTCAGTATTATGTTGAAAAGACATTTTTATCCTGACCATAGTTAATTTGAAAACTCTTTTAAGTTTATGTTATACAAAATAATTTACTGTATTATACTTTTTCTTTTTTTATATAATGTCTAACAAAAAATACAGCTGCAACATTTTGATTCCTGTTAATTTTGCCCTTTAATTAAATGACTACTTATTGCAGGAAATTAACCCAGTCTTTCCATTTTCTTGGGGTTGGGATGAGTGATATCTTGAAACAGGGATCTGTGAAACGAGTTAGGTTTTACTTTTGAACCATCATAAAACAAACACGTGAAAGAGAACCCCAACTTTTTGTGTTTCGTTTCCTAAATTTTGTTAGTGTATATGGTTTTTGCCCTGATTATATTTTTCAGGTAAATTTAAATTTATGTATCAATTATGCATTTAACCTAGAAATAAGTAAAACTTGTAATATTTTATTGAAATGAAAATTATACCCTCTTAAGAGGATTTTTAAGTTCACACATGTAAACATTATTCAAAACACTTATAAGAGACAAAGGTTTAGATGAAGTAGAGATTATAAAGAGAGACCATTTGCCCTAGCTCAAAGGTGAAAATTAATCTTAGCACAAAAGGGGAAAAAAGCTAAACGACAAATTATCCCTGAATACTATTTTTACTTGGCTTTTGAATAAGTGTTCTTATAGAAATGAGACTTCCCTCCCACTTCTTGGTACACTGGTAGGGCAGGAGCCCAGTGGTTGGGAGGATGATGGTAGACGCTTGTAGAACCTGCTCATAAATACAAGCTCTGCCCTATTCGGCAGGTGACTTATTTTTTCCCATACCACGATCATCTTTGTCACTCACAGTATTGCCAATGTCTAGCAGAGAGAAAGGAGCACAGTGCTGGCACAGTGGCCTCAGCACATTCTAGGAAGCTCCAGGGGCGTCCTCGTAGCTCACTCTAATCCAGGGTGTAAGCCATGGCACACTTGAACCCATAGTTAAATTTCCACAGCACACTTAAATTATGTTGATAAAGAAAAAAAGAATATACTTACTGTGCTTTGAAAGTCTTTTGAAAATAATTTAATTAGTGATCTTTAATCATTTTTGTGGCACACCTAAGAGCCTCTCATGGCACACAGGTAGAAAGTCACTGCTCTAATTTCAAACTCCTGAGCTCAAGCAATCCTCCTGCCTTGGCCTCCCAAGTAGCTGGAATTACAGGCACAGGCCACAACACCCAGATACTTTTGTTCCTTTTTTTTGTAGAGACAGGATCTTGCTGTGTTCCTCAGGTTGGTCATGAATTCCTGGTCTTAAGCAATCCTTCTACCTTGGCCTCTCAAAGTGCTAGGATTACCGATGTGAGCCACCATAACTGGCCCACCAATGGCTTCTGCATACACTACCCCATTGCTTTTCACTCCTTCTCTACTTCTTCAAGGCTGCTAATGGGACTGAGCATAGGGACTGTTTAAGCTTTGTAGTAGCTCTTCATCTGAAGAGACTTGCCATCATTCCTAAATAATAGCAGCTATAGTGGAGCTATACTTTTTTTTATAAGACATTATTATCAGGGTAGAAATCTTCCAGCTCTGCCTTTTACTTCCTCTGTAATCTGTGAGTCACTTGACTTTTTGATTTCTTTGTGAAATGAAGTATTTAAATCCTTTCTAATTGGGTGTCACTTACTTTCATAAGTATTTACAATTATATTACATATATCCTATGTTATTCATAGGTTATTATTTGTGACCAATTGCCAAAAACCTTTTTTTTCTATTTTAACCTACATATTAGCAATTTCCCTTTTAAACATTTTAATTAAATTTAAAATATTGAACCCTAAATTATTTAAAATAATATTTCAGTCTCTTGCACCTAGACAGATACATATACTTACCTTGAAACCAAGACAGGTGAAATATGCTACTGCTATAGAGGCCGGCTTGGCCTCCAAAGCACAGAAGGTTAATACTGCTTAGAAAAGAACCAAAGTCTGTGGTTAGACACGATCTAGTTGATGGGACACATGTTTAGATTTCTTGTCCAAGTGAAGGCCCATAAGTAATGGATAATACGTTAAAAATTAAGGTTAAGTACAGGATATCCAGAAGAGAGGTTAGACTAGTTCAGATTCTAAGGTTTTAAGATATTCTAAAACTAGCCGATATTTTCATTTGAATCAAAAATTTTTGGCAATACTTTCTAACTTCTACCATTATAGTTTTAGTAACCATAAACATTAAGCTACATCTTCCTATATGTGACATTTGGTTATTTCTCTGTCAGTCAGGTATTATAAGGGTTAAGAGAGAAACTAAATCTGGGAATCAAGTATATTTACTCTGTACCTGCACATTCCATCTCAAATACCATTAGAGGAACAAAATTAAAAAGCAATTCACAAATCACATGGTAGTAGTAACATACATGCATATGTATTTATGTTTGCATATGCTCTTATAGTTAAGAGTCTTAAGACTTAGAAAGAACTTTTTGTTTTATTCAATAAAAGAAAGACCATATGAATTATGAGAATTCTTGATTACTAGTATTCAGTAATGAAGTTTTATGCAATGACTTTACAAATAATTTGTTTCTATATTTACAAAAAGTTATTAAAGTAGAAATATTTAAATCATGAAATTCTCTTTTTAAGGAATTTAAAAGATTTTTAAATTTGCTATTGGTAATTTTGTAAAAGGAAAGTAAATATAGAATCAAATTTTAAGCTAATGTAATAAGGAGATTACTATATTGTTTGACTTTGTAAAAAGTATATCTAAAAATAATTTAAAGGGACTTGGAAAATTTGTCTCCTAAGTAATTTGTGGACAATTGAAATGAAAAGAAGAAGAAAAAAAAAAAACAAACCTAACATCAAGAGTTCCACCTTGTGGAAATATGTGGTAATTACAAGTCTAAATTTATTCTATTACATATTGAAGGTAAAGTCAGTTTTTAGTTGTGTATCTACAGTTCTTCAAATGCAAATTCAAGATCAGAAATGCAAAATCCTAATTGTACAGCTAACGCTACCAGTCCTGCATATTTCCAAACCATTTAATCAGCTATTTTCCAGTGACCATTTTTCAGTTTTCCCCATTTGAAAGCATCTCAGAAAATGTTCGTAAGTAACTAACATATGAAAATCAAACTGAATTAAAAAGTTTTCAAAAAGAAAATTACTATAAATGAAATTTGGCTTATTTCTCTGTAAATTTATTTACAGTGATATTAGCAACATACCACTAGTTCATATTCAGACAAAAAAAAAAATGAACTGTATAAAAGTTACCAGTGATCTGTTCCATAGCTCTAAAAAAACCCAGTAGTTTATGTTTAATTTTTTTTAAAAAACCTTTCTATAGGCTTTAATACCAGTTATAAATCTCCTTAAACGTGTACAGGGAAATTCTGAAAATTATATATTCTTGATAATAAGCAATGGGAGTGAAATCTGGATAAACGTATATGCTAATAATTGCAAACATGTGACATATGTGATCACTTTCTAAAGGTAGTTTGTTATTCCACCTGAAAGATACACACACTGAATACATAATTGCCGTCCAGATATGTACCCTAAAAATCTGGTCTACCCCAGAGCTTGCTCCCTGCTTCCCACCTAGCCGAGTGTTTTGGCTGTAATGTCACCTGGTATGTCCCAAAGCACAGTGTCAGGAACCCACCATCTTACTCTGATTTTTGGTTAGGTTTGTTTTTTGCTATTATTTCCTGGTACATTGTTTTGCTCAAAATTCTACTTCAGTTAACATTTATGATTCCCTCCATGCTTACTTCTACTTTTAATTAGACATGGTAAAGAAATTAGAAATAACTATGTGTTCACCGACACTAATGTGACTGAGGGAAAACTGCTGATTGAATGGCTGAAGAGCTGTCCCCAGCAGCTGTGGGGCTCCACACTGGGCGCTGGACTCAGTGTCAGTAGGATTTGTCAAAGTGGAATTAAATGCTATATGAAAACCTTACAATCTGCTATCTGTCTAAAGGACATGCTGGCCTTTTAAGATGGTTTTGGCCACCCATGATTATCAGGATTTGGTGGTGATGGCTGTAGAGTTTGGTATTTACGTTTCTTCCTAGCTCCTCTAATGCTGTAATGTTTTTCTCTCTTCCATGTCATTTTCCATGTATACCTCTGGGACAATTACCACCTATAGCTCAATTGGGTTGAGGACATGTGGCAAACTTATACCAAGATCACAATTCAGGTAAGAAATGTAAGTTGTTAGCTACAATGATTTTTGTTTTTTTTAAGAGACAGAATCTCACTTTATCACCCTCTGTAGAGTGCAGTGTCATAGCAGCTTACAGCAACCTCCAACTCTTGGGCTTAGGGCGATTCTCTTGCCTCAGTCTCCTGAGTAGTTGGGACTACAGGTGCCCGCCACAAGGCCTGGCTATTTTTTGTTGCCGTTTGGCCGGAGCCAGGTTTGAACCCGCCACCCTCGATATATGGGGCCGGTGCCCTACTCACTGAGCCAAAAATAGAAAAATCAAGAATTTTTAGTTCTATTAGTTAATTTAATATGCTTATTAACCTCTTCTAATAATTGGCTTAAATCACTATTTCTGTGAAGTAAGATTAATTAAATT
>CAUYON010177067.1:0-11304 GCA_963573935.1 Arctocebus calabarensis
GCTAAGGCGCCAGCCACGTACACCTGAGCTGGTGGGTTCAAATCCAGCCCAGGCCCACCAAACAACAATGATGGCTGCAACCAAAAAATGGCCGGGCGTTGTGGCGGGTGCCTGTAATCCCAGCTACTTGGAAGGCAGAGGCAGGAGACTCGCTTGATCCCAATAATGAGAGGTTTCTGTGAGCTGTGATACCACTGCACTCTACCCAGGGTGATAGCTTGAGGCTTTTTCTCAAAAAAAAAAAAAAAAAAGACTCTTTGTTATAGCTTGGTAAACCAAGGCACATTGAGTTGGGGACTGACCTGCACTGCGAGTCAAGGCAAGGCTGGGTTTGGAGTCTCCTGATGCATGCCCTTTCACTCACCCCAAATCTTGGGTGAGATGCCTGCCCGGGTGGGGGAGGCTGCCTCCTCCCTGGGCTCAGAGGGCAGCTGAGGCTGCAGAGGAAGCCTGGGAGGTTTCTGAGGAGGGGTGAGAGGAACTGTGGGCAGGGCAGGGTGGGGTGTCCCAGCAGCCAGGAAATGTGTTTAGTGCATCAAGGTTCAAATTATCCTAACAAGCTTAAGGCTCAAGCCAGGGATCCATAAGGAAAGGGGATTTGAGGGCCATGGCAGGGCAATCCCATTAGTGGCAGAAAGGCCGCAGCTGGCCTGGCTGAGCACTCCACCTGGCTCCCAGAGAGGCTAGCCTGGCCTTACACTGCCCTGTCTAATGGGCTACCACCTGCCTTCATTTACCAAGACCCCCGTGTGCACCTGTTGGTGCCAGGCTGTGCTGGGGAAACAGACTGAGACAGTCGTGTCTCTGCCTTCTCAGCAACAGGCAGCAGAGGCACAAGCAGTGATGCTCCCGTGCGACTGGTCAGAGCCAAGGAGTGGCACACAGAGGCCTGGGAGCTTGTGATAGGAGCCCAGTGTGGGGGCAGGGTGGTCGAGCCTGTTGAAGTTGGGGACTGCAGAGGCAGTTTGTAGTGGAGGGAGCACCTTACGCAGAGCTCCTCAGGCAGACACAGCTTGTGAGGCTGCTGGACAGACAGAGCTGCTGTGGCTGGAATCCAGGGAGCGAGGGGAGGACTCTGAGGCCAGGCGGGGGCCAGATCCCATGGGACCTTGTGGGCCACGGTGTTGTTTCTCGATTTTAACTAGGACCCTAGATAAACCCCATTCTCCCTACTAAGCCCCAGTCAGGCCCCTCAGAAGATAGGGGTGATTGTCCCCGCTTCCTCTATGTTCCTACCCATTCGTGGATGCTGCCACAACCCAGACCAGGTGCCCAAAACCCTCCCCACTAACCCCGGTCAGCAGCTCGCCTACCTTTGCTCACATAGTCCCAGATGGAGAGTGCACTGCCCTTTTATGATTGGGTCTTGGTCAATAGGAACAGAACCCATGTGTGGGGGCTTGTCTGTGAGGGGAATTCCCCGTAATTAGTTGGACTCCAGCCAGGTCCTTCTGGCCTCTCCTGTCTCATTCTGTCCCCACCCTGCCCCAATTTCTACTTCTTGGACTCTAGAGCTGAGACATCTGTGGTGCAGGCCCAGCCAGTTACAGTGACCCTCTCTAGGTCCAAGGCCTAAGGCAGAAGCTCTGATTGGCCCAGTTCGGGTCATTCACTGGCTACTAAGGGTGGGCCTTTGCCTGTTTGGTTGGGACTGTGGGTGAGGTGGAGACAGCTGTGGGGGTGGGTCACTGAATGCCAGGTGTCCCCACATCTGACCCTCACCCTATTTTACAGAAACAGACAACGCAAGCTGGGGACAAAACTGCAGTGACTGGTGGGTGTGGCTGGGTCCAGCCTCCAGATCTGGCCTGCACGATGCCTTGAAGGATGGACAGAGTGACAGACAAGGGGTGAAGCAGAGACCTCTACAGACCCAAGTCACCAAGTGGAGCCTTTTTTTTCCTTATTTTAATTTTAATGAACAAAGTGGACCAAAGGGCCGAGCCAGTCCAACCAGGACCTTGGAAGGCCTGCTGCCTGGGGGCCACATGGTCAGAGACCCTCGCTATGCTGCGACCAGCCTCCGACCCAGTGGAACGTGTCCTTGGTGTGGGCACCTGGGTGTGGGGTAGAGGAGGAGGGCTCGAGCCTCTGGTCTTGGGGCCAGGAATTCCAGGTGGCATGAAAAGTATACACTATTTATTTTTTGGTTTCTTAAAGGCAGATGGGATTTTGGAGACAGGGCTGGAGGAGCTATTTTCCTGTGGCTGCCCTGTGTAAAGTGGAGCCCGGGTCAGCTCCCCAGGCTCTGCGCCCTGAGCCCTGGGGGCAGACTGCCTCTCCCTGGGCCTCAGGGGTGGCTTGGGGGGTGGGGTCAGGAGAAGGGGAACATCTCCTGTTCCCTCCCTGCCACCATTGCCATTCTAGAACCTCGTTCAGTGTTTCCTTGTCTGGGGGCAGGGCTCAGAGCGAGCACGCGTCTGGCGGCGGCTATTACTGTGTTCTACCCCAGATTGAACCTGTACTACAAGGGCTTTCTCTGGTTCCCTGTCCCCAAGACAATAGTCCCTTTCTGACAAAAGAGTCTGCACATGAGGGTGAGCAAACTCAAGCTGTTTATAGCTCTTCCTTGTCCTACCATCCAGTCGCTGTTAGTCTTCATCCCACTTGAACAAAGCGCAAAGGAACAGAAGCTGGGAGGAGAGGAGTGAGGCAGTGGGTGCCTGAAGTCCCCTGACCTTCCCTCTGTGTGCTCTGAATATGTCCTTGTCCTTCCACCCACTTCCAACCGGCTAGGAACCTGTTCAGGGTCATCTTCAAGCCTGTGTTCTTTGTGTGGGGCTCACAGATCCCCGCCAGCCCAGTTCAGAAGAGCCTCTTCCTAAAGGGACCCATCTCTAAGTCATTCTGAAACAGAGTTGTGGACAGAAGATGCTTCCAGACTCGCGGAAGTTTCAAGAACTGTATTAGGCCACTTGGGACCTGTATTTGAATTCTCCCCTCCCCCCCTTTTTTCTTTCTGGCGGTTCCTAACCTGCTGCTGAAGCACAATATTTTGGTGCTTTCTCATTTGTTAAAGACAGTGTCCAAAAGCCATTCCGGATGTCAGGACCAGGGGCTTATTTTTAGGGAAGGTAGGTCAGTTCCCACAGTTCCCTCCCCTTCCCTTATTTTTATTTTTTACTTTTTGCTTGAGAGAAACTGAGTGTGAGGTGGTTTGATTTAGGAAAAAAAATCAATGAAATTGTTTACTATTGTTTTAAAATAAAATCTGAAACTCTGGCAGCTCATGTTGACTGAGCTCATGAGAGGAGGCTAGGAATGGCGACGATGACACTTGGGGCAGTGATATGGTTAAGATCATAAAATCATAACCAATGGCTAGGCACAATGGATCATACCTGTAATCCCAGCACTCTGGGAGGACAAGGCTAATGGAGCACTTGAGGTCAAGAGTTCAAGTGGCTGTGGCTCACAAGGCTAAGGCGCCATCCACGTACACCTGAGCTGGTGGGTTCGAATCCAGCCTGGGCCCGCTGAACAACAATGACAGCTGCAACCAAAAAATGGGCAGGCATTGTGGCGGGCGCCTGTAGTCCCAGCTACTTGGGAGGTGAAGGCAGGAGACTCGCTTGAGCCCAAGAATTGGGAGGTTGCTGTGAGCTGTGATGCCACAGTACTCTATCCAGGGTGACAGCTTGAGGTTCTGTCTCAAAAAAAAAAGAAAGAAAGAGTTCAAGACCAGCCTGGGCAACATAGTGAGGCTCCATCTCTACAAAAAATTAAAAAATTATCTGGGTGTAGTGGCACATGCCTGTAGTTCCTGGTACGTGGGAGAATGAGGCAGGAAGATAACTTGAGCCCAGGAGCCCAGGAGGTTGAGACTATAGTGTGCTGTTATCAGGCTACTGAACTCTAGTCTGGATGAGAGTGAGACCCTGTCTCAGAAAAAAAAATCATAACCATCTTTGAGATACCTATTTTCTTTTTTTTTTTTTTTTGAGATACAGCCTCAAGCTGTCACCCTGGATAGAGTGCGATGGCATCACAGCTCACAGCAACCTCCAATTCCTGGGCTCAAGCAAGTCTCTTGCCTCTGCCTCCCAAGTAGCTGGGACTACAGGCGCCCACTACGACGCCTGGCCATTTTTTGGTTGCAGCCGTCATTGTTGTTTGGTGGACCCAGGCTGAATTCGAACCTGCCAGCTCAGGTGTATGTGGCTGGCACCTTAGCCCGTTGAGCCACAGGCGCCGAGCCAAGAGATACCTATTTTCATTGATCCACCTGGCAGGGGTTTGAATGACCTCCTGACACTTCCCCCAAGGTCTATCCAGCCTCTGGTTACATCCCTCCAGGGGCCTTCATTGAGGCCTGCCATCTCATAACCAATGCTCTTTAGCCTCAGGAAGTTTCAGTGTCAACCTTCCCTGTGTGGTGCTGGCTGTGCTCTCAATAAGTCTAGAGCTCCCCCACCCCACCTCCGCCCCGGGTAAGACAGCCTGAGGGTGGGGGTACCAGGGTGAACATGTCCACTTTGTTTAATTTAGTACTTTTTTTTGCAGTTTTTGGCCGGCGTCGGGTTTGAACCCTCCACCTCCAATATATATAGTGCCAGTGCCCTACTACTTTGAGCCACAGGCGCCGCCCCTAATTTAGTACTTCTTAAGTGTGTAGGTGGGAATCTTGCTCAGGAAGAAATAACTGCAAACAGAGCTAGGTTTTTAGAGCCTGTGGGAGTGAGATGAACCCAAGTCAAACCCAAGGTCTGGCCCAGACCCACTCTAGGGGACTCTAATCCTTGACCCACTGAGCTGAGATATGGAACAGCTGCATCTCAGTGTGATGCTGAACCAGAAGTAGTCTATGGGTTTGAAGGCTGGTCTAGGTCTTCTGATGTGGTCTGCAGAACCTTAACATTCAACTAAGGTGACTTCAGACTGATAGTGATCCCAGGTGGGTGGCAGAAGCAAACAGATTTCTGGAGAAAGGAGCTTTCATACTAGGCTTAAAATTATTTGTCCAATAGTTTTTTTAAATTACAGTGAAGAAGACCTTTTGCACGCGTATAAAGCGTATACAATGTGGCACAGAGCATAAGCAGTTTTCTTCAGTCCCTAAGGACACAAGGTTTTGGGATACTACTTCTGAGCTTCACATTCCCTGTTTAAGGTGTTTACAGGGGGTTTTATTTTTTAAGACTCAATGGAGGAGAGTTTGTAAAAGAAAAAAAAATTATAGCGAAGAAAATATAGACAAAGGTGACCAGGTATAAAAGGCAGTAAGACACCATGATCGAGAATTAGCAGAACATGGGTGCTAGATGGCAGCATGGAAATTTCATCCCAAGCCACAATGCCCACTGCCATGTCACTCAGGAACTTCCTGAGGCTGAAGGGCAGGGCCTTATGCTCTGTCCTATAGCAGCGAGTTGACACTCCCCGGCTGACCCTGGCTGACACCCACCTGCTGTATTTCCAGAGACCTTTTTGTTTTTTGAGACAGTCTCACTTTGCTGCCTTCGGTAGACTGCTAAGGCATCATCAGAGCTCATAGGAACCTCAAAGTGATCCTCCTGCCTCAGCCTCCCTAGTAGCTGGGACTATAGGTACCCACAGCACTCTGCCAATTTTTCTATTTTTAGTAGAAATGGAGTCTTGCTTTGCTCAGGCTGGTCTCAAACTCCTGAGCTCAGATCCACCTGCCTTGGCCTCCCAGAGAGCCAGGATTCCAGGTGTGAGCCACCGTGCCTGGCCTCAGAGACATCTAAAGCACTTAGTCATGCTTCAAAGTGTATGGTCAAAGAAACCACCCTTAGGAGGAATTACTAAATTGCGTATTTCTTAGCCTTTGTTTTTCCCATGTGGGGCCCTCTATTCATCTAACAGTGATTGGCATTTAGATGCTGAATGTGTCTTCTGCATACAACACTTTGTGGCTCTAAAGAATTGAGGGAGCCGGCTCGGCGCCTGTGGCTCAACGGGCTAAGGCTCCAGCCACGTACACCTGAGCTGGCGGGTTCGAATCCAGCCCGGGCCCGCCAAACAACAATGACGGCTGCAACCAAAAAATGGCTGGGTGTTGTGGCGGGCACCTGTAGTCCCAGCCACCCGGGAGGCCGAGGCAGGAGACTCTCTTGAGCCCAGGAATTGGAGCTCGCTGTGAGCTGTGATGCCACAGCACTCTTTCCAGGGTGACAGATTGAGGCTCTGTCTCAAAAAAAAAAAAAAAGAATTGAGGGAACCTCCATATGAGACCTGTGGCAACTCAAATGTCAAGGGATGCCCTCACTTTTTTTTTTTTTTTTTTTTGAGACAGAGTATCACTGTGTTGCCCTCAGTAGAGTGTCGTGGCATCACAGCTCACAGCAACCTCTAACTCCTGGACTTAGGTGAGTCTCTTGCCTCAGCCTCCCAAGTAGCTTACAACGCCCGGCTATTTTTTGTTGCAGTTGTCATTGTTATTTAGCTGGGGCCAGGATTGAACCCATCACCCTCAGTGTGTGTGGCTGGCGCCATAAACACTGCTATAGGTGTGGAGCCTACCCTCACTTCTGGATAATTTTTTGGGGAAAAAAATCCTGTCTTAACTATATTCAGACCTATAAGGTTCTTGTATGAGTTTCAGAAACCTGACAGGGTGGCTCCCTCTTCTGTCCCTGTTGCTGCCCCAGGCTGGCCTGCATGTGGCCCACCCCAGTGCTGCTCACACACACTCCCTCAGCAGCTGCTGCAGGCCCCACAGTACAGCCGAGGCCCAAGCTCTCTGGTGGGAGAGCAGAGCCTGGTTCTCTTCTGGATCTGCCTGCTCACTCCTGCCTGGGGGCACAGCTCACTGTCATCATCCAGGCTCCTACTCATTTCCTGGGGCTTTGGGTAGTGCCCATCTTTAGGTGGTGTGAAGAGACTTGGCTGGTCCAAGAAGGCCTCAGTGCCTGATCAAAACCCAGGATTGGCTGTTCCTTCCTGTGCTTCCCAGGCTGTGGCCTTGTCCTCCCTCACTGGCTCATGGGCCTGAGATTGGAGCAGTTCACCCAAGGCCTCTCTCTTCCACCTCTCCCCACCCCCAGGACATCTGAGTAGATATGGCCTGGGAGGAGCCTGGCTACAGGTGCTCCCTGGACCAGGGGCTGAAGGAGACAAGTGTAGTGCTGAGAACCTCTACCCTGCCATTTAGTGTCTTGGTGACCTTAAGCTAAGCTTGTTTCTTCATCTTAAAAATGGAAAAAAGTGGCCGGGCACAGTGGCTCATGCCTGTAATCCTAGCATTTGGGAGGTCAAGGCAGGTGGATTGCCTGAGCTCACAGGTTTGAGACCAACCTAAGCCAGAGCGAGACTTTATCTCTAAAAATAGCCAGGCATTGTGGCCAGAGCCTGTAGTCCCAACTATTTGGGAGGCTGAGGCTAGAGAATCTCTTGAGTCCAAGAGTTTGAGGTTGCTGTGAGCTATGACACCATGGCCCTCTACCAAGGGTGACAAAGTGAAACTCTGACTAAACAAACAAACAAACAAAAATGGAAGAAAGCACAGGCCCCACCCTCATATAACTGTTGCGGGTCAGTCAGGGCATGAAGCACTTCTTGGCTGCCTGACCATACCCCACCCCAGATATCCACTCTTGGGGTTTCCCATGTGCCTCTCTAGAGGGCGACTGTCCCTCTGAGACAGATTCTCCTCTCTCCACAGAGCACTAGACTTTGCCAGGACACTCTGCCTCTACCATGTGCATGTGGTTGGGGATAGGTGTGTGGCTCTGAGCAGGTGGCCATTCTCCCCAGCCTACCTCAAGCAGTATTTTCCTAGGCAGTAGTTGGTGCTAGACCTAGCATGCTCATTCCACTATCACTCCTGCTGGGCATGGATGGGCATGGATTGGACCTGGGCCTACTGGGATCCATAGCCCCCTGGGAGAGTGGTCCCTACCCACAGTCCGTGGCACTTGGGAAGGCCTGAGCCAGGAGTAGGTGGGAAGTTGCTGGTGATGAACACAGTGCTGCATCTGGCACCATTGGCCCAGGACCCTGAGGTTGGCACTGACCCTTGGCTCCCTGCCCCAAGCCTGAAGACTCCTCCTCCGGGAGCCATAGGGCTCACTGGCTGCTTAGACACCAGCTTCCAAACTCAGGGAAGGCTGGAAGAAGGCAAGGCCAGGCGTCTATCCCCACCCTGCCTGTCCCTGAGCTGAAACACCTCTTTACCAACACATCCCTTTATTAATCACCCTGAATGTTAATGTATGACCACCACCATGGTTCAGGAGCCAATCTGAGTGGAAGCAAGAGGGCTGGACTCATGGCTATATCATCCAGAAGAACATGGCCACCCCACAGAGGATGGGACCCACAGTGTGGTGTGGGCAAGTCCTTAGGGAGGCCCAGAGCCCCTTGGCTTCAGATAATCCTTACCCTGGTCTGCAGAAGACATTTGTGGCCTCAGAAAAGGAGCTCTTGTCAATCTCCTACTCTGGCCAAGATGGACTAGACTGGTTCCCTTCCCAAAAGGAGGTATCAGTGGATGACACACAGAGTCTGGGTCTGTGCCCCTCTTGGCCTCTGTACTCTGCCCCGGGACTCATGATGCAGCAGGTGCTGAGGACAACCCATGGAAAGGCACTTGGCTTGGGCTTACAGGCCCCACTAAAGAATGCCAGCCCTGGCTCAGTCATATCTGGGGGAATGGGGACAAGAGAACAAAGGAGCTGAGCCCTGGTTATCCCAAGGTGGGCTTGGCTGTGGCATTGGCAGGCCTGTGTCTGGGGGACTCAGAGCTTGGCCCGAGGGTGGCTGTGCAACAGGGCACGCATGTCCAGCAGTGCCTTCTCCAGGTAGTGTGCCAGGCGGGCAGCATTGGTCTCTGCACAGCTGTTGTAGGCGGAGAGGGAGAAGTTGATGTGGGCCTCCATGGGGTTATAGCAGACGCCGTAGCCGTCGGGGACCACAGGCCCAAAGAACATGACGCAGTCTGTCTTGGCAGGGACCTGGGGGTGGCAGGACTAAAGTTCTCATCTCTGCCCTGTGGTGGCACCATTGTGCCCTTCCATGTCTCAACTCTCACTGTGCTCTGCCTGAGACACCCCTTCCCCCACTCTAACAGATAGGTTACTCCTTATCCTTTGGGGTGCAGTTCTGTTGTCACCTCTATGGAGCCTTCTCTGACATTCCCTGGCGGCAGGGGCTCTAGCTGTTCCCTCCTTGGGATCCTACAGCATTTTCCAGGGGGCCATCTCCATTTCCCCTCCTACCCAGACTGCAAGCCCCTTGGGGTAGGGACTGTGGTCTGTCCCTTGTTGTATCCCAGCACAGGCTGGCATGGACCAGATGTTTGTTTATATCTGACCAGTGACTGAGAGAAGCCAAATCTCCCATGGGGGGCCCAGATGCCTTCTCAGATTCCTGGGCCCTCTCTCCTCCCAGTTCCTTCTCTGTAACTCAGCTGCTTTGGCAGTGAGCTCATGGTGGCCTGTGTGGGCTACATCATTCCCCATCATTCTCCATTATTCCCCCATCATTCCAGCTGCCAGAGGGTTCTCCCCATTGCTTCTCCTGGGCACCTGGGGCAGTGACCCACCTGGCTGGTGGAGAGGTGGAAGTGCATGGCGATGGCGTAGGAGGTGTCCATGAAGATGTCAGGCATGCTCACCAGGTCCTCAATGGCCTGCATCTTTAGGCCCAGCAGGTGCCGGTCAAAGGCCTCCCCACGGATGGCCTAGGGGGGCAGGAGGCTGTCAGGAGTAGGGCTCTTGGCCCGGAGGACAGCCCTGCCCTCCTCAGCCTGTGGTAGTATTGCCCCCTTGGAACCATGAGACTGAGGTATACAGGCAAGAGAACACTTGCTCACAGATGGGGAAACTGAGACCCAGGGAGGAGCAGAGACCCATCTAGGGAGGCCGGATAGTACAGGATTAGCCCTATCCCCGCAGTGGGACTTTGGCAGGTTGCTTACATTTCGAGCCTCAGTGTTTTCACCTGCACAATTGGGACAGTCCTGAATTCCCTGTACAGGGCAGCAGCAAGTCTAAATGGGCATATATGCATGTAGCCTGGTCAGGGCCTGGGGCACACAGTGCTCAGAGACAGGGCCAAGGTGGGCACCTAGGCCACCAGCTCCTTGACTCAGCATCAGGCTGCACATGACCCAAGAGCTGGGGCCTGGGCTAAGCCTGAAACCCAGCATGGGGCCGTTACTGGACCCAACCTTAGTTCCTCCAACTTTAAAATGGGGACATTCAGGGCTCGGTGCCTGTGGCTCAACGGGCTAAGGCGCCAGCCACGTACACCTGAGCTGGCGGGTTTGAATCCAGCCCTAGGACCCGTCAAACAACAATGACGGCTGCAACCAAAAAAAAAAAAATGGCCGGGGGTTGTGGCGGGCGCCTGTAGTCCCAGCTACTTGGGAGGCGGAGGCAAGAGACTCGCTTGAGCCCAGGAATTGGAGGTTGCTATGAGTTGTGATGCCATGGCACTCTATCCAGGGTGACAGCTTGAGGCTCTGTCTCAAAAAATAAATAAATAAATAAATAAATAAAAAATAAAATGGGGACATTCAGCCTAGCTCCAGGTGCTTCAGGGATCAGGGGATGGGTGGCCCTAACTAAGGGTACTGCAGGGAAGAACAGGCAAATGGGTGGACAGGTTGGACAAGTGATTGGGTATGAGTGGGCTCACTCACTCGGTCAGTATAGCCTCGATGGGCCTGCACAGCCTTCCGTAGCAGCTCCATCTTCTGGTGCTCCTAGAGAGGTGAGGGGCAGAGGGAGCTGAAACACTGTTCGTTTCCTGGTCCTCATCCACTGCAGGAGCCCACTCCCCACCCAGTCAGAGATTCTGAGCTTCTAAAGAACAAGTCTCAGAACTACCAGCTCTGGGTGGCGCCTGTGGCTCATCGAGTAGGGCACTGGCCCCATATACGGAAGGTGGCGGGTTCAAACCCGGCCTTGGCCAAACTGCAAAACAGAAAAATAGGCGAGCCTTGTGGTGGGCACCTGTAGTCCCAGCTACTCGGGAGGCTGAGGCAAGAGAATCGCCTAAGCCCAGGAGTTGGAGATTGCTGTGAGCTGTGTGATGCCAGGGCACTCTACCGAGGGTGATAAAATGAGACTCTGTCTCTACAAAAAAAACAAAAACAAAAAACTACCAGCTCTTCAGTCCTCAGCAGGGCCTGACATAGAGCAGATTCTTTTTTTTTTTTTTTTTTGAGATAGAGCCTCAAGCTGTCACCCTGGGAAAAGTGCTGTAGCATCACAGCTCACAGCAACCTCCAATTCCTGGGCTCAAGCGAGTCTCTTGCCTCCGCCTCCCAAGTAGCTGGGACTACAGGTGCCCGCCACAACGCCCGGCCATTTTTTGGTTGCAGCCGTCATTGTTGTT
>CAUYON010177069.1:0-89988 GCA_963573935.1 Arctocebus calabarensis
CCTGTAGTCCCAGCTACTTGGGAGGCGGAGGCAGGAGACTCGCTTGAGCCCAGGAATTGGAGGTTGCTGTGAGCTGCAATGCCACGGCACTCTATCTAGGGTGACAGCTTGAGGCTCTGTCTCAAAAAAAAAAAAAAAAAAAAAGAAAAGAAATTGAAAAAAGTTATTCAATGTGCTTGCTGAAGTAAGTATGAATGAAAAAGTCACCGTTTCAACAGATGTTAAATGTACATACTTGATAAGACTGTCAAATTATGAGGCAGTCTAACTCGATTGCAAAAAATTCCCCAAATGCACTTAGGCAGCTACCACATATTAGCAAAGAGGGAAGAAAGTAATCTCTCTAAAATGGGAATTACCTGATACTCCCTTTTCCTGATTCTCCAGGTAAGGAGGATAACCCCATTTCTTGGTTCTCCTAGAGGCCAATCAAAGCCCCTTTTGTGTATACTAGGAAGTGGTCTTGAGACTTCTCTCATCTTGAGAGAATTCAGGGCTCCTACTTCCCCTCTGGCGGCCAAGCCTTAATCTGATCCCCTTAGTCTGGCGGATCACTGTCCAAGACCTTCAGGTAAGAGTCTGCCCCTCTCTTTCCTGGTCCTCAAGAAGATGACACCTGGACGATCCCCCTGTCATTTCTGAAAGCAGTACCCTAAGCTACTTCCCTCAACTGTCTTCTCTCCTGTTCTTAAAAATATTTTCCCATCCCTGACAAAAGGGATTACCCCGTTCTCTACCTATAGATCAAGAGGTACTAAAATCTCTTTCATCCCCTCAATTATGGACCTTTCTCAGCTATTCCGGGAGGCTTTAGGCGTCTTCCTACCACCCCCTCACCTACGGGAAGCCCAGGAGTCTGCTCATTTTCCTTCGGAGATCCTCTTCCTTGTCCCCGTGGCCTTTGGAAAACAATCTGCCTCTTTTCCCCTGGACAGAATGGCCAAGGGCATAAACGCGCCCCTCGAGTGAAGCCTGGACTCTCCTCCATTCAGTAGGACCCACTCTCCGCTCCCCCCGCCCAGGTTCCGAAGGTCTCCTCCCGGGAAAGCATCCCGGCTTCCGCCACCTATCGCCTCCTCCCCCCCGGAGGGCCCCAGGCCTCTATGCAGCTGCTCATCTAGGGGCCCGGTGCTCCGCGAACCCCGCCTTTAAGGATGCCCCAGGCTCCCCGGACCCTCGTCGGGGTCCTGGGTGACGGAGCCTCTCAGTCCAGAGGTGCTCAGGCCCCTCCTCGCCCCTCGGCCGCGTACTTCCGGGACCCTTGGTCCGGGGGCGCCGGGGCCCCCCAGCGCCGGCCTCACTGGTCCCCACTGCCCTCGGCCAGGGGCCGGAGCCCTGGCGGCGCGGCCGGCTGCGCTGGGGGCAGCCCGGCTGCTCGGGCGGACCCAGCGGCAGCGTCCCCCCACCCCCCCCCGCGGCGCCGCGACGTCCGCTCGCTCCCCGGCGGCGGCGGCGGCACGCACAGGGCGTGGGGAGGCGCCCGCGGAGGCAGCAGCCCCCCGCCCCCTGCGCGCCCGCCCGCCCTCGCCGGCCGCCGCGCGGCCCCCGCGCCCGGCCCCCCCGCCCCCACCCCACCCCGCGCCCGCGCGCCCACCCCTCCCCCTCCTCACCGTCTCCGTCGGGCGGGCGGGCGGCGAGCGGCCAGGGCGGGCGGGCGACGGAGCATGCGCAGAGGCCGCCACGGCTGTTACCGCCACCGCCGCCGCCAGGCCGGGCTTCAACACTTCCGGCCGCCGCGGCTGGCGAGCTGACACCTTAAAGGGGACGTGTCCCTATTGTCGGCCCAGCGGAGGATTAACCTTATCTGAGGGATTTGGATCTTTACGTGAGCAGGGGTCTCTGCCCTTGAAAATCAGTGTTGAAAAGGTCTCTGAGACCCCAGTCACTCTTCTTACCACACTTCATAAATGAAGAAAATAAGGCCTAAATTAAAGAATCACCTTATCCACAATCAGCGCAGGTTTCTCGACTCCTCTGGAGGACTCCGTTCCTTTTACCTGCTTAAGTCCTGCTTTAGTTCTGCTTTATGAAGCTGACATTTTATCAGACCTTCAAGTTAACGATCCAGCTATCAATTTATCAACTGGCATCAGATTTGCTTGAGCATAGATCAGTAACTGGTTACAAGTCCTTGAGCAAGCCCCTAATGTTATCTGATCCATGCCACTTTACTATGCCTTTCCTGTTTGCCACGCTTTTGGAGACAAGTCCTGAGGTCTCTGTTGGAAGTTTAACGACTTTGAGGGAGTTACTTGATGGCTCTTTAATCCTTTCTTTCCAATAAGGCATGATATTGTGATTGTAAAAAGTGAGGATTACATGGGCCGGGCAAGGTGCCTCAAACTTGGAATCCTAGCACTTTGGAACAATGAGGCAGGAGGCTCACTTGAGGCCAGGAGTTCAAGACCAACCTGAGCAAAAGGGAGACTCCTTTCTCCACAAAAAAAATACAAAACTTATATGGATGTGGTGGGGCTACTATCTATATTCCCAGTTCTCAGCTACTTGGGAGGCTGAAGCAGAAGGATCACTTGAACCAAGAGGTTTGGGGTTACAGTGAACTATGATGACACCACCGCACTCTAGCCAAGGCAACAGAGTGAGACCCTGTCTCAAAAAATAAATAAAGATTAGTCAGCACCGGTAGCTCAGAGAGTAGAGCACTAGCCACATGCACCAGGGTTGGTGGGTTGTCTCCCTGGGTCTCACTCTGTCACCCTGGGTAGAGTGCTGTGGTGTCATCATAGCTCACAGCAACCTCAAACTCTTTGGGCTCAAGTGATCCTATTGCTTCAGCCTCCCAAGTAGTGGGAGCACCCACTACTACACCCAACTAGTTTTTTCTGTTTTTAGTAGAGATGGGTCTCACTCTTGCTTAGGCTGGTCTTGAACTCCTGAGCTCAAGCAATCCACGCTCCTTGGCCTCTCAGAGTGCTGTAATTACAGGCTGAGCCACTGGGCTGGGCCACTCCCATTCTATAGATAAAAAATGGGAGGCCAAGAGAAGCTGATACTTCAAATTAATATAACCTGTAAATAGTATAGTCAAGATTTAAACTTCAGATTCTTCCTTTTCCAGAGTGTTATAACCACAAAGACAGTTGCTATTGTTACTAAGAACAAATGAGGGGTGACGCCCGTGGCTCAAGGAGTAGGGCCCCAACCTCATATACCAGAGGTGGTGGGTTCAAACCCAGCCCTGGCCAAAAACTGCAAAAACACACACACACACAAAAGAATAAATGAGGTGGTGGATATGTGAGCATTTTTTTGAGGGGAAGGAAACATTGCTTCCCCATCTTGCCTCCTCTTATGAGTTACATGTCTGTTCATCCTCTCTGGAGACATGAAGAGGTGAGAGGGAGTTTTGAAAGTTCTTGGTTTAAGAACAGATGAAGGCTCGGAGCCTGTGCTCAACAAACTAAGGCGCCAGCATGTATACCTGAGCTGGCAGGTTCGAATCCAGCCCGGGCCCGCAAAACAACAATGACAACTGCAACCAAAAAATGGCCGGGCATGTGGCAAGTGCCTGTAGTCCCAACTACTTGGGAGGCAGAGGCAAGAGACTTGCTTGAGCCCAGGAATTGTAGGTTGCTGTGAGCTGTGCCACATCACTCTATCCAGGGTGACAGCTTGAGGCTCTGTCTCAAAAAAAAAAAAAAAAAAAAAAAAGAACAGATGAAGCAGCCAAAGAGTTAAACAATAGAACTGAATTTAGTGGTCAGACAACCTGAATTCTAGATTTGGCTTTAGCAGCTGGGGGATCTTGACCAAGTCATACCGTCATACCTCCCTCAAGCCTTGATTTCTTCGTCTATAAAACAGAGATGATCATCCCAACATACCTGCCCACCTTTTAGGGCTTTTACCTGGATCAAATAAAGAGACCTACGTTAGTGTCTGTTCTTATGATCAGGAACTTAACACATAAACAGATAATTCTGAATCTAAAGGGTGTTCATGATTGGACTCAACCTATGTGAACTAGTGTGAACATCTACGTCTTTTAATTATGCATCATACACTATTGAACATTTACTAAGACTCTGTCCCTGCTTTCAGAAGTTGGTCCACCTCCTTTCTGTCTTTCTTTTTCTTTTTTTTTTTTGAGACAGAGTCTCAAGCTGTCATCCTGGGTAGAGTGCCCTGGCATCACAGCTCATAGCAACCTTAAACTCTTGTACTCTAGAGATTCTCTTTCCTCAGCCTCCCAAGTAGCTGGGACTACGAGCTCCTGTCACAATGCCCGGCTATTTTTTGTTGCAGTTGTCATTGTTGTTTATCTGGCCTGGGCTGGTTTCCAACGCGCCAGCCTCAGTGTATGTGGCTGGTGCCATAATCACTGTGCTACTGGTGCCACTGGCTGAAAAGAGGTGCAGCCTTCAGGTCCCCAGTAGTAACCTCTGGTTTCTCCTTCCAGGTACCCACCTCCATTCTGCAATAGTGTCTCCAAATGCCTGACCAGCCACTGACTCCCCACACTCAACATGTCCACAAGTGGATTCATTGTTTCTCTCTCTTACCCCTTAAAAGTCCCCGGCAAACTTGCTTCTCTCACAGTGTCCCCCTTCTCAGGGAATGTTTCCTCCATTTCTTAGTTACTTCCAACACCCCTATAACACCATGTCTTCTTGGAACTTCAAGTTGGTCTGGATCTTCTGTTACACCCCAGAGCCTTATAGCTGGCTTCCCCACTTTCTGCCAAAGTACCTTTGAGTTTTCATTCTTTATTCTTCCAATGGCCTCCTATCCCCTTAAAATAAAATTTGAGCCAGGCACAGTGGTGCATGCCTATAGTCCCAGCCACTCAGGAGGATGAGGCAGGAGAATCCCCTGAGTCCAAGAGTTTGAGGCTATAGCGAGCTATGATGATGACATTGCACTCCAGCCCCAATGACAGAGGAAGACCGTGTTCCCCTTCCCCCCCCCAAAAAAACAACAGCAGGCCAGTTGTGGTGGCTTCCTCCTGTAATCCTAGCACTCTGGGGGGCCAAGGCAGAAGGATTGCTTAAGGTCAGGAGTTTGAGACCAGCATAAGCAAGAGTAAGACCCATCACTACTAAAAAAATAGAGAAATTAGCTGAATATCGTGGCAAATGCCTGTAGTCCCAGTTACTTGGGAGGCTGAGGCATGAGGATCACTTGAACCCAGGAATTTGAGGTTGCTATGAACTAGGCTGATACCATAGTACTCTAGCCTAGGCAATAATGTGAGATTCTAAAAACAAACAATTAGCATGAAAATAAAATAAAACTTGAACTCATCATGGTCTATAGGACCCTACATGACCTAGTATTGGGCTCTTCCCTAGACTTACTTCCTTTATGTCACTGTGCTCCAACCACACCGGCCTTCGGGAAAGTTTCACCAGCACATGGATTTCATGGCCTTTGCCAGAACTGTTTCCCCAGATCTTCCTGTCCCCAAGGATTCCTCAGCCAGGTCTTCAGTGTGTTCTCAGGGCTTCAAGTTGTGCTCCCTCCCCAGACATCTGCCTCACGTCTCCATCTCCGTTATAACTCTTACCCACCCCGACTTGTCCTGTTCCTGCCTATATCCTCATAGTGGCTTATGGAAACTCCATGCGAACAGGGACGAAGTCTGTTTTCTCACGGTAGGACTCACAGCTCCTAGAACATTAGTACACAGAGAGCACTTAAAAAAGACATTTGTCTATTATGGACTGTCTGCACTTTTGTGTCTCCTTCCCCACCCCCCACTGCTTACCCTACCCTCTGCATTCACATTCTCAGAAGCCAGAAGCCACTGACAGATGGGGAGTGAATCAGAAAGGAGGCAGAGAGAGAAAAGAAGGAAGTTCTGCCAGTTGGTGCAAAGAAAAAAAAAAAAGCCGGGATGAACCTAGATACAGTCAAGTGAGTCACCTCCTCCCCCATGCCCCCACCCCCACCCTCATCCACAGCCCACCACCTTGGGCAAAGCAAAAGTCTGTGCAGGACACAGTGGTTCACATGTGTAATCCCAGCACTTTGAGAGGCCAAGACCATGTACTGACCTGATGCTAGGAGTTTAAGACCAGTCTGGGCAACATAGAAAGATGCCGTCTGCACAAAAAATTAAAAAATATTAACCATGGCTCGGCGCCCGTGGCCCAACGTGCTAAGGCAGCTACGTACACCTGAGCTTGGTGTACACCAGCCCGGGCTGCCAAACAACAATGACGGCTGCAACCAAAAAATGGCCGGGCGTTGTGGTGGGCACCTGTAGTCCTAGCTACTTGGGAGGTGGAGGCAGGAGACTCGCTTGAGCCCAGGATTGGAGGTTGCTGTGAGCTGTGATGACCCTCTATCCAGGGTGACAGCTTGAGGCTCTGTCTCAAAAAAAAAAAAAAATTAACCAGGCATGATGGTAGATATCAGCTACTCAGAGGCTAAGGAAGGAGGATCATTCAAACGTAGGAGTGTGAGTTTGACTGAACTACAATATTGTCACAGACACACACACACACACACAAAAAAGAAAAGAAGGCTCAGTGCCTGTGGCTCAAGCTGCTAAGGCACCAGCCACATACACCTGAGCTGGCAGGTTCGAATCCATCCCAGACCCGCCAAAAAACAATGACGGCTGCAACCAAAAAATGGCCGGGCGTTGTGGCGGGCGCCTGTTGTCCCAGCTACTTGGGAGGCAGAGACAGGAGACTCACTTGGGCCCAGGAATGGAAGGTTGCTGCGAACTGTGATGCCACAGCACTCTATCCAGGGTGACAGCTTGAGGCTCTGTCTCAGAAAAAAAGAAAGAAAGAGAAAGGAAAAAGGAAAAAAGAAAGAAAGAAAGATAGAAGGCTGGGCATGGTGGCTCACGCCTATAATTCCAGCACTTTGGAGTTCGAGGTGGGCAGATTGCCTAAGCTCAGGAGTTTGAGACCAGCCTGAGTCAGAGTGAGACTGTTTCTAAAAATAGTTGGGCGTAGTGACAGGTGCCTGTAGTCCCAGCTACTTGGGCGGCTGAGGCAAGAGAATCACTTAAACCCAAGAGTTGGTGGTTGCTGCAAGCTATGACTCCAAGGCACTCTATCAGTGTGACCAAAAAAAGAAAAGAAAAAAGAAAAAAAAGCAAAAGACTGACTTTCTGGGTGTGGATTCAGAGAAGACCAAATTCAAGTCTTGTGGTGGTAATGGTACATCATTCATAGGGGAACAGTGAAGGGTGAATGAGATAATCCACATGCACAAAGGATTTAGAATTGTGTTTGGAATGTAGTAAGCACACAAGAAATGCCACCTGGCATTACTATTAATACAGTTGGGGCCGGTCTTCATGGCTCACCCTGTAATCCTTAGGAGAGCAAGGCAGGTGGATTGTCTGAGTTCAGAGGTTCGAGATCAGCCTGAGCCAGAGAGAGAACTCGTCTCTAAAAATAGCCAGGCAAGGGCAGTGCTTAAGGCTCAGGGAGTGGGGCACCGAAGGGGGCGGATTCAAACCCAGCCTTGGCTGAACTGCAAAACAAAAAGGTGGCCAGGTGTTGTGGCGGGCACCTGTAGTCCGAGCTACTCGGGAGGCTGAGGCAAGAGAATCGCCTAAGCCCTGGAGTTGGAGGTTGCTGTGAGCTGTGTGATGCCACGGCACTCTATCGAAGGCGATAAAGTAAGACTGTGTCTCTACAAAAAAAAAAAAAAAAAAAAGAAAGAAAAAAAAAGTCCTCACATATTTTATGTGATATCCACAACCACAGATAGGCAAAAAAGTCTTCAAATAATAATCCTAGTTATGCAACAGCCTGTTCAGAAAAATCTCTTAAAATTGTCTGGCAGGTCCCAAGTTTTTGATCACTAGTATAGAAGATGTGCATATCTAAGTAATAACATGTCTTTGGTGATGGTAACATGTTTTTGTAGGTTTTTATTATAAAAGAAAAGAAAAGTGGGCAGCATAAAACTATTGGAATACTTGACCTTGTATTTGAAAAACTAATGCATTAATATCTGGTTTCAAGGGAAAATAGTTACAATTAATTTTCATTGAGTTCTTAAGGTCTTTATCAGATATTTGTTTCTATGTTAGTCTTACTATGCTCCACTTTTGAAAATAGTTGCTTGCAAATGTAAATGATGACAAAAAATGATGGCGTAAATAAGATGTCATGGTAAGGTGGAGGTTATTTATGTCTGGGAAGGTAGGACCTGTAAAAGTCCAGTAAAGAGACATGATCAAATTTTTTCTAAGTTGAATGTCAGGTTGCAGCTCTATGTATTCCATTTGAAAATTGTAAGTTAACATATGTTGACTAAAAATGGAATCATAAATACACCAAAATATTGTTTCACAGGAATCTTAGTACCATTTTCAAATTCTTTTTTTTTTTTTTTTTTGAGACAGAGCCTCAAGCTGTCACCCTGGATAGAGTGCTGTGGCATCACAGCTCACAGTAACCTCCAATTCCTGGGCACAAGCGAGTCTCCTGCCTCTGCCTCCCAAGTAGCTGGGACTATAGGGAGCTACTACAGTAGCTCTCCACATCGCCCGGCCATTTTTTAGTTGCAGCCGTCATTGTTGTTTGGCAGGCCCGGGCTAGATTCGAACCCGCCAGCTCAGGTGTACGTGGCTGGTGCCTTAGCCCGATGAGCCACAGGCTCCAAGCCCATTTTCAAATTCGTGTATCAAATTGAAAAGCAAGACTGCATATTTTTTGCTATTCATAGGACTGTGTTTAACCAATGTATTGAAATGCATAAAATTGTTTGCCTTATTTAGAGCAATAATTTCAGGTAGATGGTGTTATTTCTGATTGTATTTTGGGGTAAAATGAAGATCAACAAGTTTGAGTGACTTTCCCCAAACACTCAGCCAAATAGCTAGTGAAATCAGAATCAAAATTATGTCTACCTTATTCAAGGTTTTTTCTTGTGATCTATATTATGCTGCTTCCCAGGAGAAATGAGGAGTAGAATCTTGGCAGAAAATAATGGAACATATTAAGTTTCTATGAAAAATTAAGAGTTAATTAACAAGGCAACTAATTACTTTTCAAATTAAGAAGGTCTCTGTGATTTGGGATCCTATTGAGGTATCAAATAAGATTAGATTTTAGAAACACCTTTCAAAGTATTAGCTAATTTTTTTCATGTTGTTTAACCTACAATATCCTCCTTTAGTGCAAATATAAGGAGAGATCAAGATTAATTAAACAACCTTTGAATTATGGGATTTTTTCTGAAAGTTAATGCAGAAGCAATTAATCTATTTTCTCTACAAGTTGCAAATTTAACAAAAAAACTCAATGTCAGAAAATCTGAAGGTTTTTGAATGTTGTATCTTTGAATTTATTAAAGATGCCAGATTTAGGAAATTTATCAACTAAGAAAATAATATTTTGAAAAAGCATCAAGAAGGGAGAGTTCTGACTCTCAAACTGCTGATTGTTTATTACACTTTCTAAGTGAGTGCAATTTGCTAGAGAGAGGTTTCAGCAGAAGCTGCAATCACGCTCAGAAGATGCCAATTTCCTGGTGGTAAAAGGTATGGGGATGTGTAAGGTTATAAATGCAGAGAGTAACACAATTTATTTTTAGCAGAGGTGAGGGCTTCTGTGGGCTCCTGTCTTCAGCCCTACACCTGTTCCCTTGATGGAGAGCATCTCATGTACATTCCTGAGGGCTTAGTGTATAGCGTCTCTTCACTACATCACAGGGGCCACTTTCCCCAGGTGTACAGCTACTCAGTGGTTAAGCCAGGATTCACAGCCAGACATTCTGATGGAGCATTCTGTATTACTTCTCAGGTGAAAAGCTCTCATATCACTTGGATTCAGTTCTGGGTCTGCTGTTATCTCTCTGTGGCACATTATGCCCTATCACTCTGGGCTACAGATGTCTTTCCAAACAAGCTTTGCTTTAGAATGAGGTGCCCTGTCAATCTCTTAGTCTGACGCTTTGCTCATTCGTGTATTATTTGCTACATAACTGCCAAGCACACTAAGACAATCATTATACTTGAGAATTACATTTTAAAGGTCTTTATATTGCCCTTTAGATTCCAAAGTAGTGTTTGTTTAAAATTTTATTCAATTACTTTTATAGCTAGCCATGTCTTTTAGCCTGTTTAATTAAAACTTTCCATGTATTGTGTGAACGAATTACTGATTTTTCACATTAGTAGAATATGCCTTACATTATGATCTGTTGAGTCTGCTTACAGTACCGAGAATAACATCACTCTTGACTTCCTGGGGATTTCGATTCTTGTTAAAATTCTATTTTGAGGCCGGTGTAGTGGCTCATGACTGTGATCCTCCCACTCTGAGAGGCTGAAGTGGAAGGATCCCTTCAGTTTAGGAGTTTGAGATAAGCTTGAGCAAGAGAGAGACTTGGTCTCTACTAAAAATAGAAAAATTAGCTGGGCATTGTGCCAGGTGCCTGTAGTTCTAGCTACTGAAGAGGCTGAGGCAGGAAGATCACTTGAACCCAGGAGTTTAGGGTTACTTTGTGCTAGGCTGATGCTACAGCACTCTAGCCTGGGGCACCAGAGTGAGATTATCTCAAAAAAAAAAAAAAAAAAGAAAGAAAGGAAAAGAAAAAACTAGAAACTTAGACTTGATGACATTTCTATGAGTATTATACATTTATTGTAGTTTTACATTTATTTAGCTTCATTGGTGAATCTAAACAATAAGAAAACTGTTGTTTTTTTCTTGAACAATTGGGACACTTTTGTTAAATGATCAGACTATGTTGTAGTTAATAATATTTTCCTCTAGTTTGTCTCCCAAATCTTCAGAGTCAAATATTGGATCCATCTCTAGCAACTCTAGATGTATACAATGCAAATTCTGGCATATTTACTTTCTTTCTGATTTCCTTTAAATATTTTGCCTTCATCCTCTATCAATCTCAGTTTTCTTTTAATTATTTTATATTTTTATATCTCATATATTAAATTATGTACAGTGTATTCAGAAAGATGATTACTAGAACCAATTTATTTCTACACTGTATTTTGTATTTTTCTTTCTTTTTATACTTTTATTTTGTTGTTGTTGTTGTTGTTGTTGCAGGTTTTGATCGGGGTGAGGTTTGAGCCCTCCACCTCCAGCATATGGAGCTGGTGCCCTACTCGTTGAACCACATGCGCCGCCCTGTATTGTGTGTTTTTTCAAGACTTTCTACATGTAATACATTAGCATCTGACCTTGTATGCTGTGTACCTCGAACAAAGTAAAAGTATTTAGATGCCTAAGGGCAATTCTAAGCTTTAATTTTTCCCCTGTACAAGTTGAGAATCATGAAAAATGAGTACCAGTCTTACTGCGCTGATCAAGTAAAACATTATAGTTAAGTTCTTTTAGTATAAATGAGCAAGATAAAGTTCTATTTTTGTAGATAAAAATTGAGTACACAGTGCAATAGTTTTGCATGTGTGTTTTACTCTCTTCCTCTCTCTTCCCCCCTCTAAACAAATCGTTCTTTTTAATATCACTAAAGGGACACCAAAAATCATCCTTCATTTATTAAACAATTTGTGCCTATTGGTTTGAATGCAATTTAATTAAGAGTTGCCTTATTACTGCTTATCATAGAAATAAGAAATATTACTGTTTTATCATAATAAATAATACTATTTTTCCTGAGCTAAAATAATCTGAAAAATGAGAAAGTGTTGATATTTAAAGGTAGATGAAAAGTTGCTCTTCTAATTTTTTTTGAAGTAGAAAAATTTGAAAACTTTTTTATGGATTTGAAGGAACATTGAACATTATGCATGAAAATAAGTAGCTTATTTAGTGAAGGGCCTAATAAGGTTGCCTTTGTTAAATTAACTTGTGGCTCATGCTTTTTAAAGTCTGAATACACTCTGGCAGAATTAGAAATTTATCTAAAGTCTGCATATCTCTCAGATGATTAAATGTGTAGCAGTCCAAGGTAGGAGTGTGGAACACTATTTGTTAGGCTTGCATTTTCTTTTAGAAGATTTCTTATGTTTTACAGCAGTGATGATTGTGTGTACTCTCCCCTGTATTATGTTTCAAGGACCAGATCCTCCATCATCTGTAGAAAACAGGCAGGAACATTGACATTTGGGTCATTCTAACATCTCAGAATTTTTCAGAAAGAAAAGAAGAATTCAAGCAAATAAGAATTACTTGTATCTGAGAATATTCTATAATTTCTTAAATCTCCATTTAACTTTCTGCTGTGCTGATCCAACTTGGAAGCTATAACAACAATCTAAGAAAAAAATGAGCTTTTGAAAAGTTTTAGGCATACTTCTCTAAATACATCTTAATCTTTAACTATTCATATGTCCAATAAGAAGAGTGAAGCTCAAGAGTTCCTTCAACTGTGTTATCAAAAATATGGTTTCAAATAAGTCATAAAAAATAATTCACTCTTCCTAGTAATTAGCTTACCTTAATTAAAAACAATGGGCCTACAGCAAGATTTTATATCTAAAAAGAAGGTAAGTTGTTTTCATTGCTTCATATATCACTGAAAATCTGCGAATTGTGGAGACTTTAATTTTTTTTTCCCTATAAGCAGGCAAAGAAATACCTGGATTCGGAAAAATTCATTTTAGTGAACAGGAGTAATAACATCTAAATTTGGGATGCCCATTCAGTAGCTCCTGAAACTTTTTGTGGTAGCTATACTAGTTTTTATAGATTTTTCTTTTTTATAATGTTTCATTTCATTTGCTCCCAGATTTTTCCCCTAGATAGTTCTGGCTTATTAAAATCTTGATAATCTAGAAAAAGGCAAAAGTGAGTGAGAGAAATAATTTCAAACTATATATTACTACCTGAGATCAATAGACCTGAAGACATCTATGAGTTGATTTTTTTTTTTTCATTCAGTTGCCCTGGGTAGAGTGCCATGGCTTCATAGATCACAGCAACATGAAACTCTTGGGCACAAGAGATCTTCCTGTCTCAGCCTCCTAAGAATCTGGGACTACAGGCACCTACCACAAGGCGCAGCTAGTTTTTCAGTAGAAACCAGGTTTCACTCTTGCTCAGGATGGTCTCAAATTCATGAGCTCAGGCAGTACATACACCTGGGCCTCCCAGAGTGCTAGAATTATAGGCCTCAGACACTGCACCTGACCAAGTTGATATTTTGATGTAAAATTTTTATTAGAATGTAACATCCATACATGGCATTGCATAAAGCCTAGATGTGTATGCAGATAGATAAATCTTCACAAAGTGAACACACTGATGTGACCAGTTTTCTGGTCAAGAAATGAGCATTACAAGTCCTTGCTCCCACCCAACTCCACATAGCTCTCCTTAGGATAGCAACTATCTGACCTGCAATAACTTGAATTAGTTTTCCTTGTTTCTGAATTTTAAATATACTTGAAAACTTTGCATTCTGTGTCCAAATCCAGTTTCTCACATTGTATTTGTGAGATCCACCATGTTGTTCCATGGAGAATTCCATTGTACCAATATAATACAGGTAATACATCATACATACTGGTGTTGGCCACTTAGGATGTTTTGAGGTTTTGATACTAAAAATAGTGCTTAAATGAATTCTTTTTCATGTATATTTTTTGATGAATACATGTATTTATTTCTGCTGGGTCAATACTTAGGGGTAGAAGTTCTAGGTGGGAGATATGCATATGTTGAGATTTAATGAATAGGTAATGTTAAACAGTTTCCAAAATATTTTATTAGTTTATATGGCCTCAGCAATGTCTGAGAACTCAAGTCATTTCACAATTTTGGTTTTAGCTATTATTTTTAAAAATTTTAATCATTCTGATTAATATGTGGGATTCCTTATAGTTAATTTTGTAGTGAATAAATTTATTAGATACATACATAGGATATATCTTCTCCCAATACATAAATCACCTTTTCACTCTATCAGTTATGCTTTTTCATGAGCAGAAATTCTTAATACAATATAGTTTGATTATTTGTGTGTTGAACATTGTTTGTGTCCTATTTAAAAACTCTTTGATGAACACAAAATATGAAGATATTTTCCTATTCAAGAAACTTATTTTAAAATTTTATTTCATCTTTCATGTATAGAGTTACAATCCATCTGGAGTTATCCTTTTGTATTTAAAGTGAGCTAAGAGGTCAAGATTTCTTTTTTGAATTTCCCAAGTGGATATGTAATTGATCCAGCATCATTTTCTAAAGAGACCATTTTTATCTGCTGAATTAAGATGCTCTCTTTGTTATAAATTAAATCACCATGAGTATAAAGACTTGTCTCTGGATATTTTATTACGTTTGACGGATTTGTCTATTTTTGCATCAGCAATCCATTATTTGAGTTAATATAAGTTTGTAATATTTGACCAGATAAGTCTCCTGCTTAGTTTTCTGCCTTTAAGGTTGTGCAGGCAACTCTTGGCCCTGTGTACCCATTAAAATAGTTTAAAATCAGTATATCAATTTCCACAGATTAATACATATTAGTAAATATATTTTGGATCTATCTGAACCTCCTATTTTGGAGAGAATGTCAGCTTTATAATATTAAGTAGAAGTGAATATATTTTTGTGTGGATTTATACAGACCACTAGATTTCTACAAAGAAAAACAGTAGGTGTGTGTTGTATATAGGTTGGGTTAGAAGAAAGGGTTAATAATCTTTTACCGTGTATCCTTTTATTTCTTATAACACAATAGTATGTCCAAATTAAGATTAGGTATCACGTCATTTCAGCATTTCTGTAGTTTTTTTTTTTTTTTTAACCTCTGTTTTATGAGTTTAAAAGAATGCTGGGAAGAGAGTTGTGATCCCATACACTGTAGTAAATAAAAAAGATAAGTAAGTCAAGCTGCACAGATATAATTTAAAAAATAAAATATAATTTAAAAATGTTTAAAAAACATAAAGTAAAAAAAATCAAGCTATTTTTCATGGAAAAATAAGAAAAGAATTCTGACAAAAGGAGAGGAGCTCATAATTTCTCATTGGTCAGCATAATTTTTTTTTTATCTATCTGAATTGAGTCCTCTGTTTACTTAACGTTAAAGAACTCTCTATTTTTAATGCTTGGTACAAAACAATGCCACATAGTTTTCTTGTGATTCTGGGAAAATAGAATGGTTTAAGAAGATGGATCCCTATGTTATTGGTGGCAGTGACTGAGAAATGCCAGTAATCAAAGTTGTTAGGCTGCATCTGGAAGGTAGGAGTAAGCAGGGGGTATGAAAGTAAATAAAGTCAGAATGAATAAGCATATGAGTCTCTAGTTTAGTTTCCAACTCCTAAAGTCAGAATGAATGAGCATATGAGTCTCTAGTTTAGTCTCCAACTCCAGGATCATAAGCCAGTGTGTTTGGACCTGGTAATTGTGTAATTATATCCACAGGTCGGGAGTAGATTCACATGAGCACAGGCAGAGAACTTGCTGATGTTTTATGATATGGGACATTGATACAGAATAAAAACAGGGCAAGAAGAATATGTGAAAGCAAACAGGCAGAAGAGGCAAGTGGAGGGATTTAGGCACTCAGCAGACACCAGGCAGCATAGGAACAGATAAATAGTGTGCCTTCCAGATCCCAAAAGTCCTGGCAATGGGCTCAGAATACGTTCACATAGGATTAAGTACCATTTGAGCAGGGTAAAATCAGCTGATACCGAAACAAATTCTTTTCAGGGAGAGCTCCTTTATGGGTTTACTATTTTGGGTCAAAGCTAAGGTGAGAGTGTGGGATAAGGCTGAACCCAAAGGTGCTAAAACAAACAAACAAACAAATAGTTTAGTTCCTGTTCTAATAACATGATGTCACAATAGCAATTACCATGGGAACTCTTCTTTGAAGTCAATATTGATTAAAGTTTAATCAAATGCTATGAGTATGCTAAATACTAAGATTGTCAAAAATAAGGTTAATGAAATCAAATCATAAAGGGTGTAAAATATTTTGTTTTTTTATCTGTAACTCTTTCCCAAAATGAGAAAAATGACTGTGAATTTTTATTCTTTAATCAGAGCAGACTGTAGAACCTTAAACAAGTTTCTTAATTGTTATTAGCAACAGGTCTGCAAAGTGATGATAATTCACTATCTAGTGAATTTCTTATGAATGTTAATGGAAAAAAATGCATATAAAGCACTTGGAAAAATGCTTGACTTCCTAAAATCTCTTAATAAACATTCACAGAAATTATTTATTACATCTGAGTAGTTCTTTTTACCAATAAGATGATAGTAAACTCAAAAGCTATGTTCTAATTTTAGCATGCACAGCACATGTAACTCAAAAACACAATTCTATTGCATCCTTGGGCATTTTTTCATTGTCATTGGAACCAAATAGTGGGTCTGTCTTTCTAGAATTATTTTTCAGCATGAGTATACAATGCTTTTTTTATACTGATGGTAATATAAGAAGTAATTGCTAGAAACTGAAAATTAATGTAAGAACACTTCCCTCCATTATGTTATGACCAGGTGAATTCTATCTTTGAGATATATCTTACTATATTATTTTTACTAAAATATTATTCCATTGTGGAATAATAAATTATAACTTTTTCAAATTGCATCTTTCAAATGAAATGATTCTCTTAATAAGCATTGATCAGATTGAAATTTATTATGCATATTTATATGATAATGAGTAGTATTATCTTGAAAAGGTGTTACAAATTATTTTTGCATAGTTTTTTTTCCAACAGTTATCCCATGCCTGATATTTCCTTTTCAGTAAACCATAGTGAATCTGAGAAAAAAAAAGTACTCTCTACCTGTACTGGGGTGAATTTTTGGAAAACAAATCCTAAGGGTACGGGTGGAGAAAATTTCAGTGGCTGAACAGTATCGCTATTAACTTGCCCAGAAAGCAGGTGGCACCTGTGGCTCAGTCAGTAAGCCACCAACCCCATATATGGAGCAGGGCAGGGTCAAACGCAGGCCCAGTCAAACTGCAACAAAAAAACAGCCGGGCATTGTGGTGAGTTCCTGTAGTCCCAGCTACTCTGGAGGCTGAGGTAAGAGAATCGCCTAAGCCCAGGAGTTGGAGTTTGCTGTGAGCTGTGTGACACCAAGGCGCTCTACTGAGGATGATAAAGTGAGACTCTGACTCTACAAAAAAAAAAAAAAAAACCCAGAGAGCAATTTTTTAAACAATATTCCTTTTCGAAAGGGCATTTTGGAATTTATTGGCCCTTATCACATTATGTCATAAGATATCATAAAATTGAGTGAGATTATCTCACAGTAATTAATGTACATCTGATAAGTGGGAATAAATCTTGATGTCCTCTTAAGTAAAGTAGAAAAAATATATAAAAGGGTCAAATTTATTAAATAAGTGTTCTTTAGAGGGAAGGAGTAATATCTGTACCAAATAATAATAATAATTCTGGAGTAGAAAACCCCCCCAAATTTAAGAATGTTTATAGAGATCCCTTAAATACTTCTTTTTAGATGATATGGTCAAAATTGCCAATATTAATACTTTTTCAAAGTAAAAGTATTAATAGAAAGTTTTGAAAAGCAGATAATGTATGTTTAATGATTAAAAATGAATTATCTATAAAATATTAAAAAATAAAGCAGTTCTGTTTCTGGCATTAATGAATCACAGCAAAACACACAATCCTTTCCGGCACCTTCTGAGCATATTAAAGGTATGTTATATTAATAATCATTATGAAATTCAGGGCTAATTAAAGAGAAAAGGAAAACTACACAATGAAGATTTGTATCACATCTATATTTATAAGGGTTTGATTAGCCTTTAACTCAATGAAAACATTCCAATTTCCTTCAACATGTCATTTTTAATTAAGCAGCATCACTAATAAGCATATAAGCAACTCTTTCCTGGCAGTGTATGTATTTGCTTTGTTCTGAAAGAGAGATAGTGATGACGCTGCTCGTCTTAATTTAATTCCTACAGAACGCTGATAGTATCAGCACAGAAGGAAAAAAAACGTGAGAAGTAACGGACTGCAATTTTTAATGAAATGTATCAGGTCGGCACAGGTGTCATCTCTTTCTGAAACAGGGAACCTAATAATAATCTTCAGCCCACCACATACTCCTCTGAGGACAATCACTCCATTGGCAAACCTTCCATGGTGTCGAAGTCAAAGACGGTACATCCTGCTCAGCTGTGCGATTTGGAGTCATTTACTGAGTCTTCCATGGTTCAGGAATGGCTTTGGTTCCACCTACCAGGGTTAAGAAGATTAAATGATACACTATTCATAAAGCATTTAGATCAGTGTGGGAAACTGGCTAAACTTACAGATTATTTTTTATGTTTTTCCTAGATCTTCTCAAAATATAGCTTTTGTTTTTTAATTCTTTTCAATACTAACATTCAACTGGCACTAATTACCCCAATCATGGTCAGTGCCAGCCCCTGAAGATTTTGTTGAATACTATTCAGATTAGAGCATGTTACCGAAAAGTAAAAAGGTTAAAGACAAATTGAACCCATGCTAATTTTTGGCCAAGTCAAAATAAAACAGTCAAACAAACTAAAAAGATTAAAAAAAGAGAGAGAGAGAGAGAAAGAGAGAAAATGTTGTCTAAAAACTATCAAACTTTAGTAATTTGGAGGCTCTTTGGAAGTGAGCTTACAGCAGGTTACAGATGTCATATATGCATTAAAATGAAGTCTGTTGTTGCTTGTCATGTAATTCAGGTTCGCAGGAACCTGGTGTTAAACCATTCCTTGATGACCTGAGTGTGGGCTGAGGATTTCTAAGTATCAGAGCAGCTCTTGCTGCGGTCCTTTGGAGGTCTGCACTTGACACAGGATTTACAAAAACACAAAGGGATTTAAAAAGTAAGGAAAATACAAAAGATGACAATTCAAAGAAATAAAAAGGACAAAATACTTCTTTTGAAATAATTTTACTTAAATATATTTTTATTCTTTCTGCTGTTATAATAAAAAGAATTAACATTTATGGCAAGATGATAAGAAAAAACAGTAGGTCAAAGCCAGTAGGAGGGTATGATCCTGATTTAGAGAAAGAATAGATGTGTACACAGGTGTGTACATGTGCATAGCTATGTCAAAGTACATACAATGGCAAACATGAAGATGGTAATGCCTCTAAGTGAGCAATTATAGAGTTTTTAAGATTCGTTGGTTGATTTGCATTTTCTGGTATTTCCCTCATAAGCAAGAAGCAATGAAGCACTTTATATATGTATTACATACCTTATAAATAAAATTATACATTTCCAATAGTTTGGTAAAATAGCGTTGGGCAAATGTGAACTTCAAAAGATAAGCTGTCTCACTTGTATTTAATTTTTTTAAGTTTACTCCATTTGTGTAAATATTTTGGTCATGCCAAGTCACTTTATTTTGCCTAAGGTAATGAATTTTTGTCAATAAATCTTGAGTGTGGCTAAAAAATCCTGTATTTTCAGGTGGTATAAATGATTTCGGCAAGATTATTTCATAGGAATTCTATTTTGATGTAATAGCTGTTTCTTCTTAGCATATTTGTTAGTTGGTGCTCTTAGACATAAAATATATGGGGTTATAAAATAGAAAAATAAGCATATATATGTGTAACACACATATATAAAGAAAGACCGGAGGGGAGGGTGGGAGAGATGAGAGAGAAACTCTAAAACAACGTCAGGTTAAATGAAGGACATTGAGGGGTGACACTTTTTTTTTTAATGTGCTGTTTATATTTAAATGTTGCAATTTATATAAATTTAAGGTGACTGATTTTCTTGTCACATCTGTAAATAGAACCATTCCAATCTGTAAATACAGACCTCTTTATAATTAGTGTCAATATAGCAATACTAAAAGCATTTATTTTGGTAATCGTTAGTTCCATCATAGCTTTTTATATTCAATGTTTATAAAAGTGATGAAGTTATTTTCCAAAGTAAAATGCTTATAAATTGAATCCTATTTCCCTTGACATTTTTTTTTTCCTATAGAGGATTCAACATTTAGTTTAATTTTCAAATGTCCTACTCTACTTTTCCTTGCTTTTCTGTTTCATGTAGTAGTTAAAGAATAACTAGACTTCTTATACACTATTCTGATTTGAAAACATTTTATAGTCATGAAAAATGTCTAAACCATTTCTTTAACATTATTGTGCTTCAAAATAAATTATAGGCGTATATATCATAGACATTCAGGCATTTTTAGTATTTAAATATAGTAAATATTTAATATACTATATATAAGTTTTTAAAAGTCCTAAAATCCATCTGGAGAGAGATGGGCTGTAGTAGTTAGGTCTGTAGTGTAGTTTAGGGCAGGCGTTCCTGGAGAACTTGTCTGACCAGCGTCCCAGTTACTCAGAGCACAGGGTGTCTGCCCCTGGGCAACTCAGGGCTAAGCTCCAGAGAGCCTGTCTGACCAAAGTCCAGGATTCAGGCCTTCCAGGTGTTGCAGGCAGCCTGATTGATAACGTTTTTTTAAAGTTTTTTTTTATTTTTTTATTTGAGACTTTGTTGCCCTGGTAGAGTGCGGTGGCATCCTAGCTCACAGCAACCTCAAACTCTTGGGCTCAAGCGATCCTCTTGCCTCACTTTCCGAGTAGCTGGGACTACAGGCGCTGGCCACACCACCCAGCTGTTTTTAAAGACCTGTCTCTTTCTGGCTCAGGCTGGTCTCAAACCTGTGAGCTCAGGCTCTCCGCCAGCCTCGGCCTCCCAGAATGCTGGGTGAGCCGCCGCTCCCGGCCTTGATTGGCATCTTGGGGCTGAGAACAGAATGCTTAGCAAAGAGTACTGTTGCCTGAGTCCTGACAAAGTATAAGATAAAAATCACTGCAGGGAATCAGGAAAGTAGGTTTCCTTCCTGCTTTGTATAACCTGGGGATGTGTTTACTTCATATCCCCTCTGCAGTTTCCCCTTCTTTTACAGGGAATGAAGGTTTGGGGCACCTCTGCTATGCATTACTGAAACTAACTTATATGTTTATGTTGTCAACATGATTTATGGTTTTCACTGAAAACCTTCTGGTGGACGCTGCGCTTGCTAGCTGAACGTCCTAAATGCTGCTAGAAATTGTGTGTGCCTCTCACAGTCGCTCCAGGTTGTGTCACGGGAGGCTAAGTCTTTTCTTGCATCCACCGCTCTCAGTGCAGATCCCAGCAAAGGTAGTGGGGGACCCAGAACCCCGCCTGCAATGGTACAAATTCACCAACAAATAAAAGAATTTGCTGAGTTAAACCTAAACATGGAAAGTAAAAGTAAGCTTTTAAAGAAGTAAATATTTAGGGGCGGCGCCTGTGGCTCAAAGGAGTACGGAGCCGGCCCCATATGCCCGAGGAGGCGGTTCGAACCCAGCCCCGGCCAAAAATTGCAACAAAAAAACCAAAGTCAATATTCAAAGGGGATTTTTTTTTTTCTAAAACATGTCAGAGATTCCTTTAAATATTTATTTTATTTTATTTTATTTTAAATAGATTTCACTGTATCAGGAAGCCACAAGATAGAAAAATATAAATAAAAAATTAAAAATAATTACATTTAAAAAATATAAGGTTAAGTTTACTTAAAAAAAATTGCATTCTGGGGCAGCACCTGTAACTCAGTGGTTAGGGCACCAGCCCCATATACCGAGGATGGCAGGTTCAAACTTGGCCTCTGCCAAACTGCAACAGAAAAATAGCCCGACGTTGTGGTGGGCGCCCATAGTCCCAGCTACTCGGGAGGCTGAGGCATGGGAATCACCTAAGCCCAGGAGTTGGAGGTTGCTGTGAGCTGTGTGACGCCACGGCACTCTACTGATGGCCATAGGGTGAGACTCTGCCTCTTAAAAACAAACAACAGCAACAAAAAAACAAACCTTGCATTCTTAGGCAGCGCCTGTGGTTCAAAGGAATAAGGCGCCAGCCCCATACACCAGAGTTGGTAGGGTCAAACCTGGCGCCTGCCAAAAACTGAAAAAAAACAAAAAACAAAAATTTGCATTCTTAAAATATTAAATTATTTTATTCCTAGGTTAAATGACCTAAATAGTTAAATATATTAAAATTAAAGTAAGAATTCTCTAGTTTAAGTTTAGGGCCATGGGTTGAATCTATGACTATGTAATTTTTTAAAATATGAACTTAGAATATCATAATAAACTGTGCAACATTCAATATATATAATATGTAGGACATCTGCTTGATTTGCATTTGCAAATATTTTAGTTGTTTCCTAATAACTTTTCAAAGTTGATAGGTTTCATGTCTGATAAGCATCTTACTATGTTATATAACAATAAAATATTTTCATTTAGGAACTTTTTTTACTATCAATAAATACTACAGCATTCCCTAAAAGGATGTCAATAAATATACTTTAGTAAACAGTAGGTTTGTTTCTTCCAGGAATATGTCTTAATTACATTCCACATACAATGTGGTGGCCAAAGAGACTTAGTAGAGTTGAATCCCAAAATAATTCTGCTCAAAAATATCTGATACATACGTAAGCAAGGTGGAAAGTGAATGCATTTGAATTCATTTATACCACCTGAGTGAATATTCACAGCTAGCAGGTCCTATTTTCTCCATGTTACAAATGGGAACCTAAGCCTTAGAGAATTGCCCACATTCACATAACTAATAAGTGGAGAACTAAGCTCACTTCTGGCAATTCTAAATGTTGACATCTAAACCACTATGATATTCTTCTACAGACATTATTTGACCACTTACCAGATGTAGTACTGCAGTCAAAAATATGAGGAAAAAAAACACATTTAATGTGTAATAGAGGCAATTATAACATCACAGGAAATGTTCCAGTAAAAATATAGCTATAAAAGACAATAGTTAAAACATGTAAGTGGTGCAGGACTCCACTAAGGGGAGTCAGGAAAGTCTTTGTAAAAGTGGTCATTTAACCAGAGATTGGATTGTTTTATTCAGCATTGTATATATTCAGAGTGTGTTTGTGTGTATGTGTGTATGTATTTTTATGCCATAGTATAATCCAGGAGTTAACATCATTTGGCCTGGCAGACAAGGCGCATATCACTTAAGGCAGAAGAAACCAAGAATACAAAGGCCTAGAAACTTGAAAGAACATAGATTATTCAGAAAACATAAATAGAGTAAATGTAGCACAAGATGTTGGAATGGGAACCTGACATTAGCTTGAGAATATTAGGTTAGATTGTCCTAACATTTAACTAGACCGGCAAAAGCTATCAGTCATTTTGAAGCTATTGATATTGCTAGAATAAAAACGGAAAATGATGAAAGCCTGAAATTGAGTGGTGTAAGCTTGTCAGAAGCAATAAAAGCGAAAAATACTATAGCAGTAGTATGTAGAATGACTTCTCATAAACTAGAAGTAGGGTGCCATGGACAAGATTAAACAAATAAAGAGGATGCTGAGACTTTTAGTTTAGTTAATCCATAGGTGAGGATGCCTTTAGCATACAATGACAATACAGAAAGAAGACCAGGCGTGGTGGAGACAACAAAATGAGAATGGGGGAAGAAGAAGAAATGAACTTGGATTGATTGAACTTAATCAAGGGGTTAGAAAGAGTGAACATGCTATTTAATTTGGTTTGAATTTTGAACAATTTAGGGTATAAAACTACAGCATTATTGGATACGGGTATAACATTCTTAACAGTTTAAGACTACTAGATAAGCTTTTGGTAAAAATTAATAATACTTTGTGAATCTAAATTAGGATGCAAACTAGGTTCCTCTCTCAGACAAAGGGCTCAAATTGTACATGTATTTTATTTGGCTAATACATCTGCATAATTTAGGACTTTTTTTTCCTATATGGATGAAAAGGTAAAAGAAGTAATTTCAGAGTTTATTTGAAAACATCTCTGAGGAATTTATAATCAGTCATTATTTTAGCAATAATGAGAAAAAAGAAGAAAGCCGTTATTTACAAGGTAATAATATTTGTGTTCCAAAATATTTTTATAAGAAAAGGAAAATAAAAGAAAGTGTAAATTATTACATAAATGCACATCTTTCTTATTTTGTGCTCTCATTCCTTCTGTAATACAGAATGTTAAAATATATAAATTCTAAAAATAATAAAAGGAATATTTTATTTTTCTACAGATCCTTTTCTAAAAAAAAAATTTCAAATAGGTGTTATCCTGTAATCTTTGGCACCATGCTTGACATTAAGCGTACACTTGGCAAATCCTAACTATATATAATAACATATCCTTATAAAAACCTTTATATTTTAAACTGTGACTGGGATGCCTGTACATACAATTATCACATAATTGTTTTTACACTGAGTTGTATTTTACTCGTTAGGATATCTCTGAATTATATTAGACTTTTACTTGATTCTGCAAATAGCAAAAGAGTATGTTAAAGTTAGAAATTATTAACATTACACTGTGATTGCTTTTTTGACATTCTTATACAAATCAATGCTGAACTTTCTAATTTAAATTGTGTTCTCTCTCTCTCTCCCCTCCGCCTGTCTCTCCAAAAGATTTGAATAGCCTTATGAATAGATCAGTCTATCCGTTTTTCCTTGCTTATATTTTATCATATGCTGCCCATATTGTTTTTATTGAAGACTTTAAAAAAGAAGGTTTATTTCTGGTTCCTATAAATTATGAGTAAAATTAAAGTAGTTATAATCTGCCAAAGCTCTGTTCTTTTTGCTCCTTGCAAACACAGCTTGATATTCTAACCTTAGCAATTGGATGTAAGATTTCAGTATTTTTATCCAGACATTCTAAAACCCTTGCACTCTATTTCAGGGAAAGTGAGTCTTCAGTGCTATTCAATGTTAAAATGGGTCTAATTGAGAAGCTAAAGTTAAAGTTAGCATTATTGGACTTTAATGGGTTTGAAAGTTCTTAGGACATCACTAATTATTCCACTAATATTTCTGCATCCATAGTATTCATTTAGGCAACAGAGAGGAACAATTATTTAGGCTGTTAGAGAATTAATGGTCTCACCTTCTCCCCTTTATGATAGCGGCAATTATTTGGTGATTTTCTCTTAATGTCGGGCACCTGTGTGCATTAAAAATTCCAGATGAGGCCTTAGAAATGGGTAAGTGGTTGCATGTATCTAAGCTTTCATTTAAAAATCTAATTACAGCAAGTATAATTATAATATTCAGTTCTAATTTTTATTCTTTTGAAACAACTCTACACATAACTTTTCTTATTTTGTTCCCTGGGAAAACTCATAAAAGCCAGTGAATCAAATCTTCCAGGGTCACCTCTCCGAAATATTAATGTTGTGGGCACAGTACAAATTTTTGGTTACAAAGAAGCTGATTGGATAAGTAAAATGGCAGTGATACTTTAGGAATTTTATTCATTTAGATTTTCCATGGCTAGTCTGTTTTCAGTTTTAGGCTTTAATTTAACCGAGTTTGTTAGATGTCCTCTTATTACTACTAATAACTTATAGACTAGATTTATGACTTTTACTTATTTATGCCTTTACTAGAACATCTCCATGAATTTTCACAAAATTTTAAGGAAACAGTACTAGTTATATTTATAACAATTTATAGAATTAATTTTAAAAATCCCACATGGCTGTTCTGCTTTACTCATGTTTGAACTTCCTAATGATGTTTAGTCAAATTGTTTGCTTGGTTCTTCTCTGCTATTCATTATTCATCAGGCCTAATACTGTTAGAATTTTATAGTATCAGTTCTTCACTCACTTCCCCTCTAAAATGTAGAATTCTATTTGAAAACGAGTTCTAAATTAAAATAGGTAGAATGTATTTGAAATTGAGTTATAAATTAAGATGGAAGTATATTTTGGCTATGCATCTAATAATGTTCCTTCTTTTAGAGACAATATTTTATACAGAGTATCTCTCCAGTGTGATTGAACATGACGTTAAAGTAGAAGACTGAATTACATTTGTGGTAATTACACATATAATAGATTTGATCCCCTAGCATTTTATTTTGATTTTCCTTTGTCATTTCCTCTATATTTTTTCAGTTCTTTTTTTTTTTTCATTTTATTTTGGATTTCTTTTTTCTTACCGCATGTGTTCCTACTATATGTAGAAGTATGTTCTCTATGTCAACTAGGTAAGGGTAGAAATTTTAGCACAAATGCTGTACCTAAAATTATTGATGTCTCCTTCCCCTGGAATATCCAGTGTCACAGAACATTCATCTCCAGTTTTCCATTCCATTTAATTTATTATAATGTTTGGATAGTTTGCTTTTTTTTTTTTAATATACTGTAGAGTTTGTGCTTATATAGATTTTCCCACACAGTTACGACTTTCTTGGCTTTTCCCTTTCTTCCTATCACAGCTCTTCACTGGAATCACGTTTCTTTCATTTTCAAGTATCTAATTTAGAACTTTGCATGGGGTTCTTTTCCAGAACTCTTTCAATGTCTGAAAAAATGATTATTTCTGTTTTTGAAAGATATTTTTCTTAGGTTTGGAATTCTACATTGAACGATATTTTCTCTCTGCACTTTAAAAATATCTTTTTCCTATTATATAGCTATCAATACTGCTCATGAGGTGTCAAGTGTCACTCTACTACACCTAAGACCTTTTAAGATTACCCTTTTGGGTTAGGGTACGGGTATAGGATATTCTGTAGTTACTATATAATGTGTGAGTTCTAGGTGTGGGTTACTTGTCATTTACTCTTTTTATTGGATTTCTTATATCTGCAGCTAACTGTCTTTTTTGAGTTGTGGAAAATTCTGTTTTTTTTTTTTTCTCTCTTCTCTCTTTCTGAAATTTTGATCAGATATTTGCCAAACTTTTTGCATTAGTCTGTTTGGCATTGCTATAAAGAACATACCTGAGACTAAGTAAATTATTAAGAAAAGGGATGCATTTGGCTCACAGTTCTCTAGACAGAAGAAGAAGCATCATGCCAGCATGTACTTCTGGTGGGGGCTACAGGGAGCTTTCAGTCAAAGTGGAAGATGAAGGGGGAAACAGGTATGTCCTATGACGAGAACTGGAGCAAGAGAAAGAGAAGGAGGTGCCAGGCTCCTGTAAACAAACAGCTCTCATGTGAAATAATACAGTGAGTACTCACTCATGATTGCAGGGAAGGCACCTGGTCATTCCTGTGAGATCTTCCTCCACTCCCAAACACGTCCCACCAGGTCCCACATTCAATATTGGGGATCACATTGCAACATGAGATTTGGAACGGCTAAACACCCAAACTACATCATGTTTCTACTCTTAATTCCGTGTCTCAAACATTTTAAAAGATTTTTCATTTTTATAGCTCTACAAAGCAGTACAGTTTTATTTTGCCCTGCCATTCACTTCACCAAATAATTGCCTAGTCTGCTATGCCTAATCTGCTAAGAATCCCATCTGTGAGCTTTTAATTCCAACTAACTTATTTTTTTATTTCTAACATATATTTTTTACTTTTTTTAACTATTCTTATTTTTATTCAAATATAAATATATTTATTATTTACTGAAACTTATTCAGCATAGTTGTTTTATACTCTGAATCTATAATTTAGATATTGAACATCATTGTGACTAGGAATTATATTTTTCATCTCAACAAAGTATTTCTAGATGTTTTGTTTCCTGTCTGCTTTAAGAATTATTTTACACTAACTTTTCATTGTTCTTCAAACTTTATTCGTTAAAACAGTTTAAGCGTGGTTTGGAGGTGAATTTTTTGAAAAAGTACTTGCATCTATCAGGATGCTGCCCATTGTTAGTCCAAGATGGTTTTTCATAAAGCTGGGGTTGTGGTTCACCCACTCATTGGGGCAGAGTTCAAGATTGCTAGACTTTATGAACTCATAAAATTATGAATTCTCTTTGAGTTGGCAAATTAATGATGGGCAAATAAAGGTTGCAAACTAAAATGAACGTTGTGATTAGTTCTATTTTTCATGGGAGTTTTCTCCCCACTGCACTCACGAGTGTTCCTTGCCGTGTGAGAGTGGTAGAGGCGGTGGCACCTGGGAAGGACTGGGAAATTTCTCACTCACACCTACAGTAAGAATTTAGCTTCCTGGAAATTAGAATATTATTAGACACACTTTCATGAGTGGACATTAGGTCTTCCTCCTGTCCATTGAGATTGTGAAGACAAATCAAATTAAATTTTAAGTTTAATCAATTTAAGAAATAAAATCTAAGTGACAGTCAGTATTGATACTAAGATTTTCTTAATTCTTGCCTTCACTTGTCTATTCAGGCTCCTATGAACAGAATACCATATACCAAGTAACTTATATTCAAGAGAAATAGTCATTGATCAACTAAGATCAGGACTCTAGGAGATTCATTGTCTGATGAGGGTGGGTTTCCTGGCTCATAGATGGATGACGGTCTTCCTTGTGCTCATGAGATAGAGGGATAACGGTCTTCCTTGTGCTCATGAGATAGAGGGATGACGGTCTTCCCTGTGCTCATGAGATAGAGGAGTAAAAAAACACTCTCCAGGTTTTTTTAATAAGGGCACTAATTCCATCTATGGGGGCTTCACCTTCATTAGTTAATCACCTCCCAAAGGTCCAACCACCCAAAACAATGACATTGGGAGTTACGTTTCAACAAATAAATTTGAAAGAGGTTCAAACATTCAGCCTATTACATTGATTTTTGACCTGCATATTTATTATTGTATTTCCAAATCCTTGATGCATCTATGAAAATATCTTAGAATATTATATGCAACTTTTGCTGTTTTGTCAATGGGATTTTATTCATGCTATATAATTTGACATGTCAATGTAGTGACTTTAACGTGAGACTTATCAAACTCTGCTATCAACCATCTATGTGAATATTAGCAATTTACTACCCTATCTGTGCAACCATTTCTTCACCTATAAAATAGGAAAATAGAATCTACTCAAGGGAGAGGATGTCATAAGATAATGAGATAATATATGAAATGTGTTTACATAACCCCTGGCAAATTTTAAGTGTTCGGTAAATGTTAGCAAACATAACCAGCATAAACATTATACAAATAGCATAAATAGACTTTGTAGTATCAAAATAGCAAGAATGAGTGTTGATCTGAAACTTAGTCCAACTTCTTTCACCAACTTTAATAGATTTAGTGGTATGATGGGAACAAAGTTTTGACTGCAGTTAGAGGAATGATTGTGAGGTAAGGAGTTGGAATTGGAGACAGTTATTGTAAAGAAATTTTCTGAGGAACTTAACTGAGTAAGACAGGTATAGAAATTGTAAGGCTGGGGTCTGAAGTATAGATTGAGTAGAAGAAAAGATTCATTTTGCCCTTAATGATGAGACATAATGTGTTTTATAGTCTGCAGAAGGAAAGGTTAAAAGGACAGAGATAAATCGTGCTGATGAAACATTAAAGGCAAAGGGGACTCGAGTGATTCAGATTATGGGATAAGTGTCTTCAGTGAGAAAAAAGGGTCAGCTGTTCCTCTGAGAGTTGAAGAAAGTAGTAAAAGTAAGCATAGATATGCATAGCTTATTTAGTTAGATGATTAGAAGCTGAGAAATTTCACACTTGATATTCTCAACTTTTATGTGAATGAAAGCCCCTAACCTCTGGAGAGGACTGGGAGGAAATGTGAATTGAAAAGGAAAAGGGTGAACTTTTGAAGAGAGAGAGAGAGAACTTATTATACATAGCAAAGCCTTTCTAGATATCCCAACGGCACAGTCAGAAATAGTCTAATTGACTAGCAGTACTAGTCTACCTGACTATCTAATGTCTCTCACCTCTCTTTGGTCACCATGAATAAACTGAGGGTTAGATTGAGCCCAGAGGACAGAGGACCAGATGTTTGTGGAAGGACAAAGAAATGAGAACAGTGGGGTTCACAGTGACTTTTATGATAGAGCAGGAATTGACATAAATCCTGAAGCAACGGGTATCAAGAGAGAGATTGAGAAAATGGAAATTTATGGATATCAAAGATGTTTTTAATGAATACAGTGGAGGAGGTTTGGGTCAGAAATTTATGCACAAAAGCTTAAGCTCACAAAGATGGAGTGATTCCTTAGGAGAAATAACTCCATGAGGGACAAGACTATAGAATTGAACTGATGCAATGAGGCAATTCAAAGACTGCTGAGAGGGGTTCATGCCTAAGAATTTGAAAATAAGCTGCTAGATGTGTCATTGACATAAATACTGAAATTTGTAACAAAGGAGACATTGAAGTGGAAAAGAAAGACTGAGAGCCAGATACCCACATTTTCATTATGTTCAGCGCCATGGAAGGGTAGAGAGTACACTATATGTAAAAGCAGGTGGATTTCAGTTGAGGCAGAGGTTTTGCAAGGTTGATTCGAAAGTGAACCGGAAGCAATAAAGGAGCGCCGAAACTCTGAGTGATTAATTTTTTGAAGTCACACCTGACTTTGGAGACCAACTCACTCCAAGATAAAACATGAAGAGCAAATAATCAAAAAAGTAAATTTTAAATTATCAAAAGTAGGAAGCCAACAGATGAAAGAACAAAGAACAATAATGAAATGAGAATGATGTGATTGACTGTGACTTCTGTGATAGAGCAGGAAGGGACGTAAACTCAGAATGATGGGAGCAAAGAAAGAGAGTATGTGCTCTCTGCTGAAACTCCCACTTTCTTTCCATGTCCTGATACAGATTTAACCTTGTGCTCTGGATTTTATTATTATTATTTGTAATGTGAGTCAGTGTGTATTTAAATATGTCTTATTTTATAACTGATCATAAAAGCATATTTGATTATCAGGATATGTATATGACTATAATGTACGTACTCCACATGAATCAAAGTCATATATGATATGTTTAGGTCATATTCAAGGCAAATGTAGCAGACTCAAAGTTAAGCTTGAAAATCCCTTAAAATGTTTCTAAGTACAGCATTCATTGGAATTTTCGTCCTTCACTCTTTACCTTACTAATAATCAAGTATACATACTTAATGGAGGGGAGAGATATGAAAATGCTAATGATCCTGGCAACTGTCCTCAAAGAGTAGTTTCTGTAATGAGATCTTTGAGTATCATGTCCAAAAAGAAGTAAAAATTAAAATGGAGTCCTTGCTATACAACATAAGTATGACAGTAGGGATTTACATGTTTTTCAAAAGTCCAGTAAACATAAATTTTTAAAAACTATATCTCATGTTTGATTATGTGCTTCAAATATACCATAAAAAATTATAACAGAAAATAGATATTTCTGCTTAAAAATAACTAACTCCAAACTTTAACTTTTGCATTAAATGGGTATTTATTTCAGAAAAGGCGCATTGAAAAAAGCACCTTAATCTTTTAAGATGAAATATGGCTATTTTGTTGTTATCATAACTTAATAAACTAGAAATATTGTAAAGTGAAATTACTTCTTTATTGAAATCTAAAGTAAGTCAATAGGAATGGTGTAAGGTAACTTAATATACCAAGCAATCATTATGGTAACCTTCTTTTCTTTTCTGAATGGGATTATATTGTGAACCAGAATTTATTTTAAAATATAAATGCTTAGAATCTTACAACATAGCTGTTAGGTGTGGTGGTGCATATCTGTAGTCCTAGCTACTTGGGTATTGAGGTGGGACGTTTGCCTGCACCCAGGAGTTCACGGTTGCAGTGAGTTATCATTGGACCACCATTTTCCAACCTGGGATACAGAGCCAGACACTATCTCAAATATATATATTTGATAGCACAAAATTGAATGGAATAAGTCAGAAGATAGAAAACAAAATACATTCTATTATTCCATCAATGTATAATTAATAAATAGACATCACTAAGGATGTTTATTCAGGACAGTGGTTTTCCTGAGGGAGATAGATTATAAATGGAAGTGCATGAAGTACTTTGGGGGATGCAGGTAAATTTTTGTTTCTTGATGTGGGTACTGGTCACAAATCTTACATCAACAGAAAAAAATTTGATTTAGAAGAATTCCTAAGTTAAAAAGTAGTTAGAGGCTAATATGTAACCAAATATGGCTTATTTGAAATTAGTTACATTAGAATGTAGAAGAAATGTCTTGGAGTTCTTGAGTTGCATATTACTTTCATTTTAATTAGAAATATTTTATTTTTTATGCTATCCTTTGTTAAATGAGTAAAACCTAAAGCTTTAAAAGAAAACACTGTTAACCATTTTTCTATATTTGTCCTTTAAGCGAGACTATGACCTAATGTTTGAATCTAGTTTTCATTACCCCAACATCAAATCTGATATCCACCATGGTGTAAGCCATATAAATTTCTAAAATTATGAACTGATAGTTTGAGCTTTTCCTCTTCTACAGCTGAGATGTTTTAACATTGTAGAAAATTCATGAAATATTTGATCCTGAAGTGAAATATCTAGGTGGTTTAGTTTAATTTACCTTTTCTAACAAGTAGATAGGATTATCCTGAATGGTTCTAAATGTTTGAGAATATATAGAGAATCTGAAGCTAAGTCAAGTTTACCCTATACCTTAACGCAAATTTTCTATTATTTACTGTTGCTTCATTTGGTATCCAAATTTTAATAAACATGCGGAGTCTGGTTATTTAAATTTAATTAAAACTAGATTAAATTAAAATTTCAGTTCCTTGGTACCACTAGTCTAATTTCAAGTGCTTGTTATTCCTGTGTGGCTAGAGTCTAGTGTATGGAACAGAACAGATTTCGTGCATTTCTATTATTTCAGAAAATTCCATTGGATAGCACCAATTTAAATAATTAAAACAATATATTTCTCAGTGTTTTTTCTTGTTTTATATAAAATTATTTTTGTATAATTCTTTGAATTGTAATGGCAAATAACAAATATTTACTATATGATACTTAAAAATGATAATACAGGAATAATAAGAATAACCAGACAATGAAAACCATAGTAATAATAATAGTAAGTGAAAATATATAGCTTACATATTTAGAATCAAGAATTAGGTACCTTTAGCCTTGTATAAATTTTCTAAGATTCTTATGTTCCATTATTTCTTTCCCAAATATTTCACTATAATTTTTAAATTGGCATTCTGAAAATTTTCCCTTAACTAGAAGCAATAGAGCCAGCCTAAGGAATTATGCTCACCACTGTATTTAAAAATAAATGAAAAAAAAAATCAAAGCAACTATTTAACCCTTTTTAATTCTAAACAGTGAGAAAAACTTTTGACATGTAGATTGTGAGTACTTGCCAGGAGAAGCAAATCTGGTTAATCAGCTAAAAGGATGATTAAACCGGAAGTTTCAGACTAGCCTAATCCTAAGTATGGCATGGAAGGATCTCTTTATGCATCTTTAAATTTCCTTTTTATCACTCCAAACTTTAAATCATATGATTTTCATTTGAGATATTTTACTGTAGCCTTTTATGTTTCTTCCCATATGCTAGATCAGAACCATAATCATGTTGTACGCCTATTACACCAAGACCACCCTTGGGTAGACAACCAATCCTATTCTTCAGCTAACTGGGATTACCACCCAGAGTTGAGCTCATCACATATGGAAGTTTAAAAACTTGATTTATTGACTCTGTTAATGTCCTTGAACTTCTTAATATTCTTTGTTTTTCTTTTTTTTTTTTTTTTGAGATAGAGTCTCACTTTATTGCCCTGCGTATATCACTGTGGCATCAAAGTTAACAGCAACTTCCAACTCCCGAGATTAGAAAATTCTCTTGTCTTAGCCTCCCAAGTAGCTGGGACCATAGGCACCTACCACAACGCCCAGCTATAATATTCTTTAAAATTCACAAATAATGTCTCAGCTCCTATGGCTCAACGGGCTAAGGCGCCAGCCAAGTATACCTGAGCTGGTGGGGTGGAATCCAGCCCAGGCCAACCAAACAACAATGGTAACTGCAACCAAAAAATGGCTGGGCATTGTGGCAGGCGCCTGTAGTCCCAGCTACTTGGGAGGCAGAGGCAGTAGACTGGCTTCAGCCCAGGAATTGAAGGTTGCTGTGAGCTGTGATGCCACAGCACTCTATCCAGGGTGACAGGTTGAGGCTCTGTCTCAAAAAAAAAATTCACAAATAATAATTGTACATATTCATTGGTATATAGTGATGTTTGATGCATGTAATACATAGTGATTATATTAGTGTAATTAGCATATCCATCTCAAATATTTATGATTTCCTTTGTTGAAAACATTCAATACCCTCCTTCTAGCAATTTGGAACTAGATAGTATATTGTTGTTAACTACAGTTATCCTCAAGTGTTATAGACACTAGAACGTATTCCTGCTAGCTAGGACATTATGTTAAATGAAAGAAGCTAGGAATGGAAAGTGCCACATGTCCTTACCTATATGCAGAAATAAAAAAATGTTGATCTCATAGAAGTAAAGTGTGGAACAGAGAATACTAGAGGGTGGGAAGAGGAAGCGGAAGGGAAGGCTAAGGAGAGATTTATCAAGGATGCACAATTACATCTTTGACCTTTTTATTTACAGTTAAGTAGTCACTGTCATTTAATAATGGCCATTCAACACAATGGACACAAGATTTATAAATCTCCTTAATGATATTCAGAATAAATACCTTTAGAAGCACATTATTAGGTCATTGTTACACCATAAAAATCAATCTTACATACTGAAGTAAGCCATTTAATAAAGGTTTTTTTTTTACTGCTTATTTATAATCTATTTTTTTTTCCATCCTAGGCTACTGATAAAGATACTGGCAATTACAGTGCCATGGCATACAGACTCATAATACCACCAATTAAAGAAGGAAAAGAAGGATTTGTGGTAGAGACGTATACGGGGCTCATCAAAACCGCTATGCTCTTCCACAATATGAGGAGGTCTTACTTCAAGTTTCAAGTTATTGCAACTGACGACTATGGGAAGGGACTGAGCGGCAAAGCAGACGTGCTTGTAAGTAGATAAAACTTCAGGAATGAGAGTTACAGGCAATATGGCAGAATTTTCAGGTGAAAAATAAATTTAAGATTAATTTAAAACAAGTTTTCAAAAACATAAATGTTATTACTAAAGTTTAGTGTAGGAATACACAGATATGTGTGCGTGCACACACACACACACACACATATAACCAATATAGCATTTGATGTTTTTCTTTGACTGTTGGGAAATACATGATTGTGAGAACAATGATATACACATTGGATGTACATTTGGTCTGCAGATCTTGTTTTTAATAAGATTGTCTGGAGCTACACATAATTTCAAAATTATTTACACAGAGTTATGTTATAGAACTTAAAATGTATGAAATTGTTACAGTTAAAATTACTTTTAGCCACTCATGATTAAGAAAAAAAATGTTTGAGGGCATGTTTATCCTTCAGCAGATATTATTTCCTTGGTTTTATCAAAATATCCATTGATACAATTGATGATCTTTGACCAAGTTTTATTTGACTATAGTCAATGATGTCACTTTTATATTCTAATTTTCACTTGTGTTGTGTACAATTTCAGTGATAGATCATTTCAAAGGGAAGTTTGATATTAAGTTTTATTTAAAATATTTAATACCAAGGCATATTCTGTGGACTTTCTACCAACTAGGAAACAGGGGTTATTTGAACTTTCCTCTGGTGCATCTAACAAAATGCATAAGTAAAATTATTATTGGAAACATTAGTCATGTAAAGAAAGATCAAAAATAATTTTTTCTTTTCTTCCTTATATCTCAATCTTCTTAATATATCTTCATTTCTCACAGTTCTCCTTATTTTGTTCTCTGGACAAATTTAACCTTCATATACTTGCAGACATCAATGACCACATTTTTTTGTTGTTAGATAATATTAAAGACCAGCTGCCATGATTGTGGTGGGTGTGAAGACCAGAATAGTCCTTCAACATCATTTTCTTTGTAACAGTAAAGATACAATAAAACAAACAAAGGCCAATCTAAACCCAGAAATTTTTGACATAGAAGATATTAAGGTTCACACAGATTTTTAGGCTTGGCGCCTATGGCTCAAGGGGTAAGGCGCCAGCCACGTACACCTGAGCTGGCGGGTTCGAATCCAGCCCGGGCCCACCAAACAATAATGACAGCTGCAACCAAACAATGGCCAGGTGTTATGGTGGGCGCCTGTAGTCCCAGCTACTTGGGAGGTGGAGACAGGAGACTCACTTGAGCCCAGGAATTTGAGGTTGCTGTGAGCTGTGATGCCACAGCACTCTATCCAGGGTGACAGTTTGAGGCTCTGTCTCAAAAATCAGAAGGAAAAAAAAAAAGTTCACACAAATTTTTGATCAAATTAAGATCTGAAAACTTTATATAAGATAATGTCACTTCTTTTCCTGATATTTAAAACATCCACATTGTGGTGCTTAAAGGCTACAATAAGATCAGTATTCTAAGTATGATTAAAATATTATAGTAATCAACACAAATAAAATATAACTAAGTAGATGTTACTTATATATAGTATTATGAAATGTATAGAATTTTAAAATTTGAATTTCATACCTCTTGTGTGGGTATTTTAAAATATATCTTTAAAGGAATTTAAAATATATTTATGAAAGAAGAAATTAATTTGAATAAATTATAAATGCATTATTTATAAATATATATACATATATTTTATTCTGATGCAAAGTAAGAGCATCAGAGAAGCAATCCCAGCAAAATGATATTTATGATAAATTCTGGAATTCTTTCACTCAAGAGAAAAGAGATATGAGAGATACAAGAGTTTTATGCAAAGGGTACAACGTGTTCCAAAACCAAGAAGGAAGAGAGGTGATAATAGGTCTGAATAAATTATAGATACTTACTCAGCCCTAAAAAATGAGTGAGGAAAAGTGAGTGAGAAATGGGGCTGGAGATGGAAGTAGCTGACCCATGTAGAAGATGAACGCCTTAGGACAAAAAGTTAAGACTTTTCTCTAAAACCAATGGGAAGCCATTGAAAATTTTTATAAGGGTAGGGGAATATAAGATTTTTAACTTACATAAAACATTCTTGCTTAATGCAAATCTAATTCTCCCCTAAGGACACTGTTTTTACTGCTACCATCTGACATGGTGGCCTTTGTCTGTGCTCTTTTATATCTTTGTTTTTCCTAATCTTCGTAGTACCCCCTGTCAGGGCAGGATCCTAGATGTACAGCACTGTCACTTTAAATCCTTCCTAAGAACCCAGCCTTCATTCTCATGGTCTGACTCTGTCACTCACAGCCCCACATCCTCGCCGAAATCTTGGGTCATTCTCCATCCTAGCTCAATCAACTCAACTCCTAAGTTACTGTAACTATCTCCAACACTTCTCTTGTCCTAATTTTTGCTTTTTCACTAAACAGGGAGATGATTTCTTTCACCAGTGTGAACTCACAATTTCTTGAGCATTTTTCCTCTAATGACTGTCCTCCACCCTATTGCAAGCACTTAGAACTATGTTTTTTTCCATTACCTCTATAACTTTCATTTTAAACCTCCAACTTTTTGACCATTATACCGAACCTTTTGAGTTTGATTCAGCTCTCTTGTTCCCACCAGGACCTTCAATCCGATTAGCCTGCCATATGTTTAACCTCCGTCATGTTCTCGCGTGAGAACTCCTCATGTTCTCTTTTTCTTTCTTCCCAGATTTATAGTATATCATCGCTTATACTAAACATCAGCCAAATAAAAATTAACTTTTTTGCCTTCTTTTCCTAAATCATACTCACTTAGCAAAATCATAACACTAACTCATTACAAATCTCTCCTTTCTTCAGAGCTATACCCTTGCTGACTATGTGTGCCAAAACATTACGAATTCTATTATTAGTGTCATTTTAAATTCATGGATAACCCCCCCAAAATGAGCTTTTATTTTGTTCTTTAACAATACTATATTTCCTGATTCATTCATACTTCTAGTGTCCAAGAAAATCTTTGTTCCCCTTTCTTTGATACCTTCTTCTCATCTTCCTTTTGCCTGATTAACCAATACCCTAATTCATAGAACGATAAAAAGCAAAGCACTTGGAAAGATACTGCTAGGATTCCCACTGCTAAATCTACCTACCCATCAGGATCTACACCAAATCCTCTGCTGTTCTTAGGGCTCATTTAGATGAATTCTCTGTTTTTATCAAAAACCAGTAGCTTTTCCCCTACACAATAGATATATAAACTGTACGAAATTTATGGCAAAAGATTCCGTTTCCACTCACCAGGCCTACACCATCGATACTGTAGCTCTCTCATTTCTTTATTGAATTATCAACGTCCTCCTTATGATCAGTCTTCCAACATTGCTTTCTAGCCTACCTTCTAAAAACAAAACTCTTGACCTTCATCTCTCTCCAGCTACCACTCCATTCCTCTGTTCCTCCTGCAAAATTACATGTTATTTTTGACTCTAATATCTTATTATCGAATCTCTCTGAAACTATCTTTAATCATAATTCTATTCCAAACATTCATCCAAAATTTCCCTTGTCAATATCACCAATGAATGTCACGTTACTAAACGGATTGATGACGTCAGCCTTAATACTTGACTGATGGTTACCATCCCTAAAATTGCAGGTCACCAACCATGCTCTCTTAATTAACTACTATCTCACTATTCTCTCCTTCTCAGTTTCCTTTACTGGTTTCTTTTCTTCTCCTGACCTTATTTTATTGAGGTTTCTCAGGGAAAAAAAATTAGTTCTCTTTTGTATATCCACTCAGAGATTTGGTAAATTCATGCAGTCCCATAACTATAAAATATCATCTGCATACTGAAAAATATCAAACTTACTTCTCTACCTCAGAGTTCATTTCTGAGTATCTGACTTATATATCTATTGTTATTTGCAACAATTCATTTGAACTTTTATAAAAATATTTGTAAGTTTTTCTAAACTAAAATTCTCTTCTTTGTCACATATCTTTCACATGTAATCTTCCCACATTCATTTGATGATAAAATCATCTTTAAATTCTTTAAGAAAAACAACACTCCATTCACTCCTAAATCCCACCTTCATTTCTATTTATCTATCCATCTATCTATCAATTTAAGGTACCTAAACACCTTTTCAATATATTGTGTGATGAAATTACCTCTTTATCTATTTGAAAGAATGCTTTAGAGACAAAATATGGTCATTCAAACTAGGATATTTGGTAGGCATTTTAAAAAATGAATGAAATAAGTCCATCATTTCAAGGAAAACTGATAGTATGTTTTGCTAATGATAACTTAGAAGCTTTCAAGCGCAAATTAGAATATTTAAAAGATTATATCCATCACTCAGAGCTTGACAGTTTCTTATTACTTGACAACTTTTCTGGTGAGATTAGTGCTAATATTAAAAATGTGACTTATTTCTTGATATTGTGTAATGAAAGGTGTCAATATTTGAAAAATCTGCATTATTCAGTGAACCTTTATTTTCCAAATGACCAAATACAAAATGTTAAAAAGTCATTAATGGATGAAGGATCAATTTAAAGTACAAGTGGGTAAATTTATTTTAATGTAATTGAACATGGTTTTAGATTTTGTATCAAAACTAACCTTAAAGAAACTATCTCTGAGTTTTGATGTGGCAAAAAAACACAACTGTCGAAAATTTTTCATAAATGAAAGGAATATTTCACTCCTTTAAGCACAAGAAACATATTAGTTTAATGTATTGCTGAATTAATCTCACTATTATTTTTATCTTTCAAATATGAATTTCCAGAAAATTTTAAATTACATTTGAGGTTTATGTTTAGGGCTCACATTATATTTCTAGTGGATAGTACTATCTATACTACAGGTACAAATGGGGGGGGAAGGTAAAATAAAGGATTTATGAGAAAGATTCAAAAAGACATAGAAATAATCAGATAAGTAAATTGGCAACCATTGTATTTCACAACTATCACTTCTCTTTCTTTTTTACCATACCTGGTAATTTTAATCCATTACGAATATCAATCCCAACAAGGACAGGAATATATATTTTAAAAGCTTTCATTAGTTATTAACTACAGAGTCAAATTAAACAATGTTATAAAAAGACTTTTAAAATATTTGGTAATAAACTGATAGGTGGATATCTGGAAATACTTGCATAGAGGCTACACTGGAAAATTAACATAAATGAAATCTAGTAATATTAAAGTTTTAAATATGTTTCTTATAGATGACAAAAGAAACCAGGAGTCAGGATGTAGGATTTCTTTGAAAGACAAATATAAACTATAATATCTTAATCTCTTCATTTTCATAATCAAAATTCACATGTTCTACAAAACTCAGATAGTAACACTGAGGAAATTAAAAATTTTAAAAGTAACTACTTAATGGTAAGTCTGAGACAACTACTTTTGGAGTTACATGCAGTCTGACTTTTGTTGATTTATCAGAATTAGACATATATACTTTTTTATATCTCAAGAATACAAAAGAATTTTTCAAAATCTATTAATGTCATAAAATCCTTTTGTTAAATAGGATATTTAATTATCCTTTTGTATGAAGGAAAAGCAGTGACTGTCTTTTGAAGGCAAATGATAGAATTACTTATAGTGGTAAAACCAAATTTTGCTTCTACATAGAGTCCCTTAACATAGAAATTGATTAGACTCCCAAAGTTCACTTGTACAGCAGCTGCTGAAACTTTGAACAAATTTATGCAAAAGGGAAGTCTCCAACTTCCCTGAAGACTCAAAGATGAAAAACATTGCTAGTTTTTCATTGCCTTAAATTAGGTTAGACTCTAATACTTGTATGGTAGTAGTTCCTTATATATAAGTAAAGAAAACTCCAAGATTTCAGTGACTTAGTCTAACATATATTCTTTTTTCTCTCATGTGAAACAATAATGAGAGTGTACTTGTTTGGCTGGTGGTCTAACAGCCCTTCTCCAGGTGGAAATTCTGAGACTCAAGCTTCTTTCATCCTGTGTCTTTGCTTTGTCTATGCTTCTTTATTCATATGGTGATTGGGAAGATTTATAAAAATGTTCCTACCTTACCTTCCACTGACTTTATATTCCTTAGAACTCCATTGTAATTACCCCACTAAACTACAAAGGAGGCTGAGAAATCTATTCTTGCTGTGTTTCCTGTAGGAAGACAGAAATACTCTACTGTTTCCAGAAGGGTGAGCTGCTAACTAACCCAGGCTTCTGATTACCAAATATTTGTTTCCTTCTTTTCCACATATATCAAACAAAGTCTCATTAAACACATAAACATAACACTCGAATTTAAGATGTTTTGCTGTTACATTCTGTCTAGGGACATCTCCTGGTGATTCCGTAATCTACAAACCCACTCACTCGGTAGAGATAGTAGAGAAAATATGGAATATCCAATAGCAACTCCTGTTTTAGGAGAGCAGGAATGGTAGACACACAGAGTCACTTGTCTATTCTGAAATCCTGCTGGGTATATAGAATGTAGTTCAGAGTCCTGAAGCAAGGATTGATTAAATCCTGTTTGTTCCCTGAGATGAGAAAGATGTTTGATTGTCCTCAGTGGCTACAGCATCCATCCCCTACTAATTAGGCCCTTGCCTACTTTCACCTCTGTTCATGTCTAATATAAGGGTTGTAAACTGGGCCCTCTTTGTGGAGAATACAGGCTGAGACTTGCTTATGTGATTTTTTGAATCTGTATCAGTAAGAACCTAGCAGAAAATCCATGCATGTGTAAATAAAATCAGTGGTTAGGAAGATTAGGAAGGTTTAATTGGAGGATCTATTCGTGAAGGCATGGGTAGGAGGTATGCAGAAATATAAGAGACAGTGAAGGATGCAGAGGACAGTACCATCAAGGATCCTTCATAGCCTGAGGACAGAAATGGCGAGGGGAAGCTTATGCGCACCAGACCAGGAGATCGGGAGCTGTGAGGAGGGCTCAGTTTCACAGAGCACACAGCCATGGCATGCCTGTATTGAAGGAACTAGAAATGAGATTTAAATATTCTTACTGATTGTCCTCCCTTTTTCAAAATCCTACTGATGTTCCCCTCTGCTCACCCTATCCACGGCCCATGTCCTGAGCCCTGAGCAGATAGTGGAGTTAAGTGCTTCAGCCCCCAGGGACAGCTCTTCTGCCCCAAGGCCACGATTCCAGCACTTTTGAGTCTAGGGCACAGGGCAGTTAGAGGAGGTGATGGGAGCTGCAGTGACCAGAGGATGATGTCTGCAATTATGCTTTTTGTTGAAATAACACTGAAGTGTTATCACTTGTTCTAGACTGTCCACTTATTATCAGAAAACAACACTTATTTCTAACATTCCCTGATTCAATGTTGGAAGAAAAAAAAGGAGAAAAGGAAAAAGAAGGAAGAAAAGTAAAAAGAAAGGAAGGAAGGAAAGAATAAAAAAAGGAAGGAAGAAAAACAAAAAGAAAGGAAGGAAGAAAAGAATGGAGGGAGGAAAAAAAACAGTTTCATACGTCTCACGTACATACTACTAGCACTTTTTACCATGTATTTTTACTGCTAAGAACTCAAAAGCAACAAAACAAAAAATAGTGTAACTGCTATATCTCTTTTCCCATCCCAGGGCCAACAAGAAAAAATAAATGATGCAAAATTTATAACAATCCCTTGTTCTAATGAAGTAAAGACCCAATAAAGATTCATCCACATGTTTGAGAAAGTTTTAGGCATTTAGTCCTAGATGATTGTAATGAGTTAGGGGCAGAGTGAACATTGTAATGAGTTGGAACAGCTTGCTCATGGGTGATAATCAGACAGACCCCGGCTTAATACCATTTTCAGACATAATTTATTAGGCTTACAAAACAATTTAAAGATTTCTAATTAGTAGTGAACATTATATACAGTATTTTGGATTGTTTTCCTGAAAAAATGAAAGATCCCATTTTGTACATTTTTTCATCTTGTCATGTTGACTGGAGCTGAGCAGTAGCTATGTTTTTATACGAGCAGAACCCTGCCTGATTTGCTTCCCATCCGCGTCTCTCTAGCTTTTCATACTTTTCGGTACTTCACTGCTTTAAGTTACCAGCCTGGTTTCCCCAGGCATCTAATAAGGGTCTCCATGTGTACACAACTTGAAGCCTGTAATAAAGCCTGGCAACACGAAATCATTTCCTACTGTAAATCATATTAAGATGTGGTGCTAAAAACAACTAGTCCAAAGTTTTCTACTCATAATTCTGGTGCATATGAACAAACACTATTTTAGCCAGTCTGTGCATATGAATCCAGGGCAATATGTGGATCAGTATTGTGTAATGGTAAGGTGCACAAGCTCTTGGGTCAGCTAGCCTGAACAAGATATTAAACATCTCTTTATGTTTTCTGATTTAAAAATGGGAATGACACTAATAACTATGTGATATACTCGTTCTTAGATTTAAATGAATCAAAACCTATAGAAAATTGAGGAAAATAAATAAGTCATAAGCACAGAATAAATGTTATTATTTTTCTTCTTCTCTCACATAACAACATAAAATAATTCTGTAAATGTTAAACAAATAGTAAGTATTCATCAGTAGCTATTAAATTAGCCCCTTTCTAACCTATATTCAAATTTCTATGTTTATATTTCTTTACCTATACAAATTTAAAGTTGACGTAAGAACTATATATGATGACCCCATAGAATATATTATTCTAATCATTAATATCTCTGATTCTTAGTCACCATAAGTGAAAGAATCTTTTGAGACTTATAAAATCTAAAACACATGTTTTCCATTGTCCGAAATGTTCTTTGATAGCCAAATTAAAAAAAGAAACAAAAATTTTACATCTTAGTATAAAACCAAGAAAATAAAAAAACACTAAATTAAAAATAGCCTAAAATCACTTAGGATTCTTACCTTCCAGGTCAATATCATTCTCCTTCTGCCCCACTTGGTCTCTGATATCTACATGAGATTTTATAATTAAAAAATTTGCTCCTGAATTAAAAATGAGAAACCACTGTGCCTATGTACAATAGGGGAAAATGATGCTATTTTTGGATGACAGAAATTTTAGTAAACATTGGATGAGTTCTGGTTTTTCTTCTTGCAGGTCTCTGTGGTGAATCAGCTGGATATGCAAGTCATTGTTTCCAATGTGCCCCCGACTCTAGTGGAAAAAAAGATAGAAGATCTTACAGAGTAATTGATTTTATTTACTTATATATTTACTTTTCTATAACTATAATTGAATTTGAGATAGTCATTTTAATCATTACAATCTTAAGATTAAACTTATATTTTATGATGGCGTCTTTGTAATAGTTTAGCTTACTCCTTTCCCAATGTAGGTAGCCTGATTGAACATATATGAAGATTTGGGGAGTATCTTCATATAAAGCTGAAAATTAATGTGAGAAAATTTTATTGTTTAGAATTCTTTGACAGAGTCATCAATGAATCTTCGAAGTGCTGCATATAAGAAATTCATGATTTAAGCAAACACCTTGACTTTGTAGCCCTGGTTAAAATATATGTAATTTTCTTATAAGTAAAGCATATACTCTTTGTAAGGGTTATGTCGATATAGTTCACAAATTAAATCCTTTAATGTCACAAGAATTGTCCTACAGAGGAGGGAGTTATTAACCTTTATGCATAAAATATCAATCACACAGTACCTGGTTTATTTTTATAGAAGTAGCTTATGTGGGCTCGGCACCTGTAGAGGCTAAGATGCCAGCTACATACACTAGAGCTAGTAGGTTTGAATCCAGCTGGGGCCAGCCAAACAACAATGACGACTACAACCAAAAAATAGCTGGAAGCTGTAGTGGGCACCTGTAGTCCCAGCTACTTGGGAGGCTGAGGCAAGAGAATCCCTTAAGCCCAAGAGTTGGAGGTTGCTGTGAGCTGTGATGTCACAGCACTCTACCCAGGGTGACAGCTTGAGGTTCTGTCTCAAAAAAAAAAAAAAAAAAAAAAAGAAAGAAAAAACAAAAAAGAAGTATCTTAAGTATACTTAACCTTTATCAAAATATTGCATTTGAAAGAAATAAAATTATGTTTAAATTTTAGATGCTTTCATGTCACTTACTGAAACAGGCTTTCTCCAACTGCCTACTGTAAAAGCGATACTACCCTTCTTGACTTCCAGCTCTTTATTCTGCCTTGTTTTCCTTCAAAACATTATTTAATGTTTCCGTGTCAATTTCCTGCTAGAATTTAATCTCTATGAATGTAATAAATTTATTTTTTTACTGCTATAACTCCACTTAAATAGTAGGTACTTGATGCACTTTATTGAATGGGCATTTTACACAAGCAATCAAGATATAATTTCCTCATATCGAAATGAAATCTGGAAACTAAAACAGAAAAATAGCAAAACAAAAGTAAAATTTCATAAGAATTTATAATATTTAATGTCTTTACATGGATATGCTGATATGAACAGGAAATAGCAGGCTCTTTCAGGTCTTGAGAGAATCATTGTGAGAGCAGCTTTGACTTTTCATAACATTATTGGATTGAAACATGAACTTGGTAAAACAGCTTAATTTTTTCCATTAGTTTCACCATTTGTTGATAAGAGCTAATGCAATTTCTAATATTGTTGTGAAAATTACATTATGTAAAGCATCCACGCCAATAAAAATTATGAAAATTCAATGAATGGTAAATATTCCACATAATATTCCATTGGGTTACAGAACAACAATCCTAGATTATGAATTCAGACACACAGATTTTTATCCCATTGTAGGTCTTTGACCTCTGGGCAAGATATTTAATGCTTAGGGTCAAACTTCCTCATCATTAAAATTGGACTAAAGGGCCAGGCATGGTGGCTTACTCCTGTAATCCCAGCACTTGGGAGGCCAAGGCGGGTGGATTGCCTAAGCACACAAGTTAGAAACCATCCTGAGCCAGAGCCAGACCTCATCTCTAAAAATAGCTGGGCATTGTGGCAGGCACCTGTAGTCCCACCCACTAGGGTGTCTGAGGCAAGAGAATCACTTGAGCCTAAGAATTTGAGATTTCTGTGAGCTGTGATGCCACAGCACTCTACTGAGGGCAACATAGTGAGACTGTCTCAAAATAAATAAATAAGTAAATGAATAAATAAATAAATAAATAAATAAAATCGGACTAAAGACATCTATCTTATATTGATTTTGAAAGAATTAAATAACATTTTTCCAGTATTATAAGCATAATGGAACATACATGCCTGATGATTTTCTTGTAAATATATATATTTATATACATATTTATATATATAATAAAATACATATAGTAACTTAAGGATTTTTAAGTGTGTAATTCAGTAGTGTTAAGAATATTTGCATTGTCTTAAAATGGATTTTTCAGAATTTTTCATGTTGCACAACTAAAATTCTACACTCTCCTTTCCTGCCCTGCCCCCCAAACTCTGGTAATCTTTCTACTTCCTATAACTATTAATTTGACTACTTGAAATATATCACAAAAGTGGAAACAGGTAGTATCTCTCATTTTGTTTATTTCAGCATAATAATAATGTCCTTAGCATAATGTCCTCATGCTTCATTCATATTCTGGCATGTGACAGGGATGTTTTATAAAGCTAAGAAGTATTCTATTGTGTGTATGTACACATTTTCTTTATCCATTTATTCCTCCATGGACATTTGGTTTGTTTGTACCTATTGGCTATTGTGAATAGAACTGTTATTAACATACATATTAATAGTGGCACCTGTGGCTCAAGGAGTAGGGTGCTGACCCCATATACCAGGGGTGGTGGGTTCAAGCCTGGCCCCGGCCACAACTGCAAGGAAAAAAAAAATACATATGTATTAAAAAACCTCTTCCAGACCATGCTTTTAGTTCTTTCGTATATGCCCATAAGTGGGATTGTTGGATTATATAGTAGTTCAATGTTTTTCTTTAGGAACCTATATGCGATCATATATAATAGTTACACCATTTACAAGTTCACCATTCTGTGTACATGTATAAGGGTTCCAACTTCTCTATATCTGGTCAATATTTTTTTCTGGGTTTTTTTCTTATATGTATTTTAATATAGTTGTTTGCAACAATTATTGTGAGGTGTGTATACTGTTGTCATTTTTATTTATGTTTCTATGATGACTAGTGATGTTCAGCTTTTTTATATGTTAGTGGCCATTTGTAAGTGATCTTTGGAGAAATATCTATTCAAGTCTTCTGCCCATTTTTTAAAATGAGTTATTTGATTTACATTGGTAGTTGTGGAGCTGTAAGAGTTATTTATATATTCTGGTATTAAACCTTTATTAGATACATGATTTACGAATATTTTCGTCCATTCCATAGGTTACCTTTTCATTCTGTTCATTATGTCCTTTAACGACCAAAAAGCTTTTAAGTTATAGGTAGTCGTATTTGTGTGTTCTTGGTTTTGCTAGCTATACTTTTTGCCTCATATCCAATAAATCGTTGCCGAACTCAATGTTAGGAAACTTTTCCCATATGTTTTCTTCTAGGTGTGTTATAGTTTCCAGTCTTACATTTAGATCTTTAATTCTTTTTAAATTAATTTTTGTATCTGCTATAACCTTTTCCCTTTACACACAGATACACCATTTTCCTAACAAGAGTTGTTGAAGAGCTTGTCTTTTCTCTGTCTGATTCCTTATTGTAAAACTTTTAGAAAAATCTGTGTAAATTTAGTATTTTCTTAAGTGGAAATGTTTATAATTCTTTATTTTAGTACTTTAGTTGATGGTAGCAATAAGTCCTGTAAAGCCCCGATATCCATCCGCCAGTGTCTGTGGGTGGGTAATGAAAATATACACATAACTCAGATAGACAGCAGAATGCCAAATAGTTAATTAATTGTAAGAATTTGTTGTACCAATGACAAGCCTAATCAGTGCATTTATTCCCTATAGATATTTCTAGATGACAAATCATGTCATCATCAAAGCCATTTTCTATATTTCCCATGAGACATCCCATCCTGTGAAGAGGAATACTTGAATTTCATACAATCATCATTTTGACTTTTTTTTTCTGCAGATAGAGCTGCATTTTAGGCCAGAGCATAATTCAAAGTTTCCTTGGTAAGCATGAACTCTGTATAAATTGTGTCACTTGATGAAAGGAAAAATTAGTGAACTGATATATCTATTTTATGATGGCAAAGGTTTTACTTGGACAACTAAAGAATACAGTGCCTGGAAAACAGAATGCTCATAGTAAAGCTTAGCTGTTATCATAATGATAATTTTTACTCCTCACTTCTTTGCAATGGGCTTAAATGGCCCACTGAAATTTTTATATTACTTTTTTTATATCATGTTTATAAAATTAGCCAATTCATCTCAGTAATGAATCATATACCTTTTTTATTTGATTAATGTTGCAACAAATTCCATGAGGATACCCTACCCACAGCCTTGCATATCTATGCTCTAAAGTATTTTAGATTGATCTTAGAATTTATCTCTTTGTGAACCTTATTTTTCTTTTACTGACAACTTTTTCAATTTAAGGAATAAGAGAAACAGTTGTAATGATAAGGGTGATACACCTTAATATAAACAACAAATAATTTACAATAGGTGAATAAATTAAGGTATGTTTTCATTTTATGTCTTCCTTTTTTTACTTCTACTTCACCCTGTAGTCTACATATATAGAAGGAATTTGGAGTTCTGAAAGTTAAATCCTTAGAAATTTATACTAAAAACAATTTGAAAAGTATTAACTGAAGTTTAGCTATATTACATTATAGTACAAATTAGAACTGGTAATTCAAATCTCAGAGTTGCTCAAACACATCTCTTACTTTCTAGACATAATATGAAAATTCAATTATAGCAGAACTTTGTTGAAGTAGTTATTGACTTGATATACAAGAGGCCCATCTTTATGAAACATTTATGTACCACTTGAAATATGTATGTGTAATCAATTCATAGTGCTTGACATTAGTGTTTCAGAAAACATTTTAGATTTATATATTTCCTCTATATTTCTGAGTGAGAATTAGAAAGTCTCTTAGAAATGAACTTATAACACATTAAGTGCCAGCACACATGTTTTCTTAACTCATTGCTGTAAAAACTTGGTTTTGAGGGAAAAGTTTAAGTTTCTTTTGATTTCTAAAGACTTAGGCTCAATTCCACTAATGATTAGGTAGGAAATCTTGGACCAGTATCTATAATTCATGGAATCCTAATATCCGCATCTTAAATTTGGGGATTTATTCATTGAAAAATAAATAGTTACTGGAGATTTAGCTATGAACACAAAGTCCTTGTAGCCATGAACTTAAATTCTATCACATGAAAATGGTATCTAAAGTAAAAATATTAACAAATTACTATATAGTACGATGTCAGGTAGTGATAACTGCAATACAAAGAAACAGGGAGAAAATCCTGTGACAATGGGAAAGGGAGAGAGAAGGGGCTATTGATAAGAAAATCAAGAAGTAGGAGATAAATATGTCAAAGTAGACAAATGAATTATAGGAATATATAGGTCACTTCGAAGATATAAATATGTCTTTATCTCTGTAAGATGGAAAGCCCTTAGAACTGTCTGCCTGATACGGGAGCCACGAACTACTCTAAGATTTTATGTATGTAGTCTTTCTTAGCTGCTGTATTCCAAAATAGTATTGGTGTAGGTGTTAGAGCAGTACAGTGGCTCAACATAGTTGCTGAGATAATTGAAAAGAGCAAGTAAAGTTTTAACCAGAAAAAGAAAGTTTAGAAACACCTTGCACAGCAAGCTAGGCCGTGTCCTAGTGACTTCAGGCTTCGTGGGAATCAGTTTATGGTTTTATAAACAACTTTAGAGAGTATGAGCTCCTTCATGGAGGGGACTTAATTAACTCTTTTTCTTAAAAAAACCCACTTGCCAAAGTCCAAGGAGTGGGGCACCAGCCCCATAAACTGGAGGTGGCAGGTTCAAACCCAGTCCTAGCCAAAAAAAAAAAAAGTCTTGAACAGAATGCGCCTGCAAAATCCTCATAACAACCATAAACCTGCAAAGCCTTAATCAACCTCATTTCCATGATAGCCCACCTGATTCTGACCCTAAACCTCCCTGCTCATATGTAGCTAACTGTATAATATTGCCACTCACATGTCAATTTTCTCTTAATATACTTAACATAAATGTATAGTTTCAGTTGGAGAGGGTGTCAATAGAGAATGCCATGTATAATCTAATTTTTTATTAGATAATGGAGCACAGCCATCCCAGTAGAGCAAGTTTGGAAAATAATGTTTTCTGTAATAGGAATGTAATAGCCGTAAAACAAATTGAAAAAATATAAAAATAAAACAAAATGTCATTTTTTAAATTAAATCATAACTGTACATTGATGCAGTTATGGGGTTAGGTGTACTGCTTTGATGTATAATGTGAAATGCTTACATTGAACTAAGCAATGCATCCATTACAATTATATTCATTTCTTAATAGCTTTGAATGTACCACTGCATCATACATATTAGGTGAGGTCCCCCAAATACCCTCCTTCCTTCCATATCCTTCCTCCCCTCCCCCCTCTCACCTTTTCCCTTCTACTTTCTGGACTATAGTTACATTTTGCCGATCACATGAATATGTAGGTGATTATATATTGATTTCATAGTAGTATTGAGTACATTGGATACTTTTTTTCCATTCTTGAGCTACTTTACTAAGAAGAATATTTTCCAGCCACATCCAAGTAAACATAAAAGATATGAAGGCTCTCTCCTTTTTTATGGCTGCATAGTAATCCATGGTGTACATATATGACAATTTGTTAATCCATTCATGGGTTGATGGGCATTTGGGTTGTTTCCATGTCTTTTCATTGTTGTAATACCTTGCAACCCAGGGCACAGGATAAATATAGCTCTTCCATGCATGGGAGATTATTCCCCTTAACAAGAGTCGATTCATTTGTTCTCTTAATCATATATTTGCTGCTTCTCTTAATTTTCATCAATTTATTCACACATTACCTTACTCTGTGCTGCTGGTTTTTTTTTTTTTTTTTTTTTTTTATAGACAGTGTATCAATTTATCCTTTATCGCCCTGGGTAGAGTGCCGTGGCGTCACACTGCTCACAGCAACCTCCAGCTCTTGGGCTTAAGCGATTCTCTTGCCCTAGCCTCCCTAGTAGCCGGGACTACAGGCGCCCGCCACAGCGCCTGGCTATTTTTTTTGTTTTGTTTTGCAGTTCGGCCGAGGCTGGGCTTGAACCCGCCACCTTCGGTATATGGGGCTGGCGCCCTACTCGCTGGGCCACAGGAGCCACCCTGCTGGGTTTTTTTAATGTGAGGAATAAATTAAACATGTTTATATGAGAAAATTCTGTTTGTATCAGCAAAATCAAAAATGGTATTTCAGATGCTTTCATTTATGTCTAATGTGTCTTTGAAGCTAAACTTAATTATTTGTGTATTGCAAAGAGAATTTAGTAGTTTATAATGATAAACAGTAAAACAAGATAGCAAATTTGAAAATGAGTTCTGAAAAGTATAGGAAATAGAGGAGAAAGAAAGAAAAAAGAGGTCAAAATGAGAGTAAGTAATGACAGGTGCTTGACCCCTGTAGAATCCATATAGACTGGTCACAAATGTGACTTTCAAGTTTCTAGAACCAAATCAAAAGAAAGAAGCATGGATATTAAGATGCAAACAATAACAACAACAAACCCAGAATCAGTTATAAAATTCATAAAACCAAACCATTTTGGGAGAAAAGAACTGTTTCTGAGTGTAATTCTAGATTGAGGGAATATTTCTATCTTTGAGGATGTCATGGAAAGGTTCAGAATATCAGAAACTGTATTCCTATATTATGTAGCCTCTAGCCAGCAGCAATGCCTGTTGAATCTTTTAGCCAGGCTTTTGAAGAACATATTGATAAATACCTGGGGGGCAGTCCCCTATGTTACTGGTTAACTATGTGTATTAGCCATTTACTTCAACAAAAGGCCAAGTAAGGTTTACAGTCATGAAATGGAATACTTTCTGTAACCATCACACCAATAACTAACACTTATAGCACTCTTCGTATTTGTTGGGTTTTGTTCACCTAATGGATGTTATCTAATTAATTTCCTTGTAGAGAACCTTTGAAATTAGATATGATTACTTTCCCCCTTGTACAAATGAGTTCCTTAAAACTTTGAGAGCTTGATTCCACAAAGACACAGAGAGCTAGTAGTTGAGGATTAATTATAATCTACATCCATCAGGTAGTAGCAGTCTGCATTCCCTTTACTACTTTGCTCTTAGAAGGCAAACCTAATTAAAAATCCAAACCATTTTTTTCTTGGTAGCGAACTGAACATGCAAGACCAGACAGTCTCATCAAATCGTAATTTTAATTTGCCTCATTCCTACAGATAAATAGATAATTGAGAAGATGGCAGCTGTCATAATTCTAGTGTTAAAAAAATGCAGTCAGACAAAGGTAAACACTTAGCTATAAAATTGTTTCAGTAAAGACCGTACACTTTAGTTTTTGATAATATAATTTCTAGTTGAAACTAAAGATGTATATATAGATAACTGGATAAAGTGATGTTGTAAATTAAAATTCAAAGGCATCTACCAAGAATAACTTGTTTAGAGAATAAGTGAAGGGATTTAGTTGTTTATTGACACCCTGGTTTGTGATTAAAGAAAAAAAGGCCATCTACATGGAAAACATGTTTCAACCGAATATGCCTTACCAAGTATGGACCTTTAGTCTAAGAAAATAATGTAGATGAATCTTTTCACATTAGGGATACATTGGCTTGTGTTAACTTACTAGAATAGGATTCCATAAAATGTGTAATTAACTCTATTAATGTATTTCCTCAGAAGTTTTTAATTCTTAAAACCTTTTCTAAAGATTAAATAATTATATAACTATCCTGAGTATGTTATAAAGCATTTAGGTGAAAGTGGAACAATAAAAGCCTAAATTAAAATTTAATTTTTATTCAATAATTATAATTATTATCCTAACTCATCAGCATATCATTCACTTCTTAGAGGGTCCTCACAGCTAGCTCTTTGTTTTTAGAAAGCTTATCATATTCTGCTATATATTTGTTTGTACTACTTGTATTTTAATAAATATATTGCTAACAAGAGCTTAGATTCAGGGCAATTTTTGGCATTCACCTTTAAATTGTTCTTTTTTGGATGTTTTAAATTGATATATAAGAATTGTACACATTTTCAACCTCACTGATTCTTTATTCTTTGATCAATACCTTTGTTGATGCTCTCTATTGCAATTTTTATTTCATTTATTATAGTTTTCAGCCATAGGATTTCCTGTTTGACTTTTTTTATTATTTTAATCTCATTGTTAAATTTTTGTGACAAATTTCTGAATTTGTTCACTGTGTTTCATAGAAGTTTGCCAAGCTTTTTAAAATAATTATCTTAAAGTTAGTTTCTTGTTTCTTACTTTATCCAGCTGGTGAGGTCATATTTCCCTAAACATTCTTGATGCTTGTGGAGGTGTGATGATTTCTGCACGTTGAGTGATTGGTATTCATTTTAGTCTTTATAATGTGGATTTATTTGTGCCTGTCCTTTAGTGGGCTTTCCAGAGACTCTAAGTCTACCAATTGTTATGTTCCTATGCTTGTAACTGTTGCAGCCATCTCAGCACCAGAGGATGCTTTAAGCCCAGGTCTGCCATAAATTGAGCAAGAGCGCCAAGATCCATCTGGATTTCCTGCCTGATGGAACTGACCAAACCTAAGAAGGGTATTGGGACTAACTGGGAATGCTGGCCAGTAACGTAAAGTCCACAGGACTGATCCAGTGGTTCAGATGGGCATTCTCCTCAGTAGGTCTCACCACAAATGGAGTAGATCTCCAACTGGAGCAATAGCATCTGGAGCTGCGACTGGCCCCATTGGGGTCTGGTATAGGACAGAGGTTGGAGAGTTTGTTAGGGATTCTTAGACTACCAGGATGTGTCAAATATCCTTCTGAGATCTTAAGCAAGTGGCTCTTAAATTGGGACCTTAGCTAAAGAAGACCAGAACAGTACTTTTGGCTAAATTTCAAGTTCATGGCTGACGTTGATGTCAGGAGGCAGATGAGCGTTCACCAAGGTACTTGTATGTGCAGTTCTTCCCGGACCCCTTGGCAGATGGTTTTGAGTGTAGGCTCAAGGCCAAAGAGGGTTGTAGCCAAGCTTTATAGGGGAATAGGCCATTTCTGGGCTCGAAAACTCTGTGGAGCATATTAGCTAACTTGGTGTCTTGTTTGCCCACTCAAAATAACCCTCTTGGCCTCCACCAGGGTTTCTCAAACTCCACCCTCAGTCCTCAAGTGCCTATGGAGAGACTTTTGACTATGATGGGTAAAGAATCCTTGTTTCTGTGGGGGAATATGAGTGAGTTACTTTGTATTCTGCCATATTTTGGTGACATCCTAATCCAGCCTTGTAATTCTTTTTAAGTAATAACTTTTAAGTAATGCAATAATTACACTCTTACTTTTCTGTCTGGCTAAATCTTTATAATACTAATAGTACTAAATAACACTACAATACTGCTGGGAAAACAATTTGGAACCATGCAAGAAATATAGTCAACCAACACCTTTTCTATGTACATGGTGATGAATAGTGTTGAATTTTCAACGTGTTGAATTTATGCTCTTGGCTAAAAATACACGTATTCCTTGATCTCTGCATGTGCACAAGTGATAAACAAAAAGCTAAGAAGAGAAATATCTTGTGCAGCCCACATAGGATAATCAATAGTATTAGACATTAACTGTCTTATACTGGTCCAATGATAGTAACAAAACTTCATAAAGTCAAAATACCTTCATTGTTGTTCTTCTTCACCATTGTATTTCTACTACTTAGTCCAGTGTTTAACATAGAACGAGTTTCAATACATACAAGTTTGGTTAATTAATGAGTGAATAGAATTGCCTGTCAGTTTTTCCCAAATCCATCTATTTCCAACAATTTTATTTCCTATCCATGTGTTTATTTCACCTCCTTATATTGAGGTTTTATATATTTAAACATATTTTTCACTCTGCTACCTCTACATGTTCTTCCTTTCACATGGAATTTGTTTTGTTAAATATATGCTACCTTTGTTTAGTAGAATATTTCTTCTCCTCAAAGAACCCTTTCTACATTATATTATCTCATGGTAAATGGTTGTGTTTTTGTTTTGTTTTGTTTTCTCAAATTTCAAAGCACCCATTGCCTGGAACATCTTATTACATGTATTTTCCAATTAATTTTATTTTGCCTTTGGGTATCTTATAGTGTCCATTGGCTGTTATTCTCCTAATATAACTAAGCCACTTTTATTAGATTTTTTAAATACCTTTTTTCAGAACAATAAAGAGGAAGGTACAGAGATTTCCTCTACTACCTGGCTCCATATACACATAACCTGTCAATGTCTCCACAACAGTGGGACTTTTTTGACAAATGATGAACCTACATTAATAGATTGCATAGTTCATTTTGTGTCATTATATCACAAATAATCTAGACAGGATAATGTATAATGAGCATAAATTAATTTTTCATAGTTGCAGAGCAAGAAAGGGCAACAAAAAGAGAATACAGTTGGACCAAAGTCACCCTTTCATAATGAACCCATTCTGGGTTCTTTTACTAGCATCCTAATTTTGCCTTTTTCAGAATGTCATATACAGTAGAATCTCTGTAAGTTGACTGTAATTAACTGGTCAGCTTATGGAGGTGGTCAACCTAAGGAATTAGGCCAACTGATAAGTACATACTCTGTCTATGAAAATTAGGACAGCTAAAGGAGGTTGTCAATGTAGGGAGTGGGTGATTATGAAGGTTTTGCTATTCTTGAAACCATACAGAGTGCAGCCTTTCTAGATGTACCTCTTTCACTTAGTAACAGCTTAACATTACTCCGTGTCTTTTCATGGCTTGATAATTTGTTTATTTTTAGCATTGAATAACATTCCATTATCTAGATGTGCCACTGTTTATTCCTTTACCTGTGTAAGGACCAAGGAAGCTTGGTTGCTTCTGAGTTTGAGTAATTATGGTCCAGGGAGAATTTTAAATAACAAATCTGAATTATCCTGACTACATATTTCTGTAAAATTCAGTAGCAATACTTCAACTCTAAGCAGGATCTAAAATATGTGATTAATTAAATTACAAAGAAAGATTAGACTAGAGATTAGAACAACCAGACAAATGTCAATGTCATGAAATAATTAGAGCAATGATTATTGCATTGGCACAGCTGCACCTTAAGGTGAAAATATGCATGATATTAGTTCTAATGTGCTAGAAATTAAGAGATGAACTCTTCTGCAAAGATAAATGTATTAGAAGATTATTGGGAGCTTATGTTATCACCAAGAGAATGAAAAACTAGAGTGGGAAATAATCATGGAGGCTGCTCTAGAGGTCTAGCAGCATCAAGAATACTTTTCTATACAGTAGGAGTCTGGTGAGGATGTTGCACCTGGTGTGGGTATGTGGGTGAATTCCAACTGTTCTAAACTTTTCTGTCTTTGACTCAAGAATGAAATTTCACAGAGAAAAATGGCTTAGTATGGGTCAAAGAGAGTCTTTCTAGCATGGGGCTAGGACACATTGAGACCTCTAATTAAAGTTCTATGAAACATGACTGTTAGAGACAAAGTTAATTCCTCAAATCAGAATGAGAATGCCATTCGGAAAAGAACATAAACATTGGTCAGACAAAAATCAACACATTCGCATATAAAATAAGAATATTAACGCTCTTTTATCAATATCTTCTCATTATGTCTTTTTTCGAGGATTTAATGATTGCTATGATATAGATACCACAGTCCTATACATCTAATTTTATCCAAGATGGAAAGAGCTGATAAAAGTTAGACTGTGGCTTTTCTTTGACAGTCAGTAAGCTGGACACAGGATGGTACTTCATTGGCAAATGGGGAGGAAAAAGAACTTCAATTGATTACATTTTATTTGTAATTACCATTCCTTGCAACAGAAAAATAAATAAAGCTTTTATCTATTACATATTATTTTACGGTTTGGTTGAAAATATTTTTTTTTTTATAATTAAGCAGTGCTGACCAGAATTCACACATATTAGCTAATAAAATAATGACAAATATGATTGTAGATTTTGAGACTTCTTAGCTATATCTTAGCTATATATCATAGTACATCTTTGTTGCTTGGCTTATCATAACAAAATATCACAGACTGGGTGGCTCCAACAACAGAAATTTATTTTCTCATGGTTCAGGAGATCAAGGTGCCTGCAAGGTTGGTGTCTGATAAGAACTCTCCTTTGGGCTACTGAAGGCTCTCAGTGATGTATAAAGGAGAAAGTTATAAAAAAGTAAACTCAAATTTATACTACCCATACCAAAGTATTATATAAATATTGTTACAGACATTTCTGTTGATATGTTTGTGTGTGTTTTTATAATACAAATATTATAAGTTAGATAAATATACACACATATGTCATGAAATCTGTGTACAAATATGTAATGAAATATAGATAAAAAATCCTTAGTATAATATAGATGATAATTGGAAAAATATATTTTATAATACATGTTCTCATTTAAAAAATATTAAGTTTAGTTTTAAATACATTCATTAGAAAAAGATACCAGAGAAATTCAAATTATGACACATTTATCTTCATCATAAAATATAATTTATCCCAAATATATCTAAAAGTTCAAGAAGAAAATGTTCAAGGGGAAGACATTGTTGCATGCTTTAAATGTCATAATTTATTTTTAGACTTCTTTGATTTATGATTCCTTACTACCATGAAGGAATTAGTATTTCATTACACATCTAATTTTTAGTCATATATGATTTTACAGTATTGTACTAAAATATAGAAAAAGACAGAGGCTCAATTGACTTGTTTCTTCATTGTAGGATCACATCTGTTAATTTATACACACATGAAGCATATCCTTGGAACATATCAGAACAACCCTAAATGCATTGAAATCATAAATACAATGGATTTAAACAGTCACCTACTTACTGTACACATATTGTATTGACCCATGTACTTAACATTTGTTCACTTTTCAATTTGTGAATAATACTAGTAAGAAATTTGCTTTCTTAAAAATTCAACAAATTGATTAAATGTCTTGAATGAATTAGAGGTGAGAAGGAATCTTATTAATACAAATATTTAAGCCCAATAAATATTAATAAAAATAATAATCTTTTTTAAAAAATGGTTACTATGTGCTAACAACTGTGCAAAGATTTGTGTTAAAACTTTAAATTTAATGCACACACAACCCTATGTGGTAGATGAAACCCTGAGTTTTATATTTAGTGGAACTGAGACTTTGAAAGCTTAAAAATCACTTGTCTAAATTGATGCAATTGATAAATAAAGGAATTGAAAACTGAAGGCCAACCTCTGTGTTCTTAAATGCTGTATTATTCCTATTTATGCCTCCTACAAAATGTCAAGAGGATAATGTGGTTTGACTTTGAGGCCTCACTTATTTTTGTTCAATGAGCATAAGTCTCTCAGGAGAATCCTAAAGCACAGGCTGAATGATGCTAGACCTGTTTTTCCCAGCACATCCATTCTTTTCATGTTCCCAGAGAGACTGCATTCAGTTATTAACTGGTATTTGCTAAGTGAATTTATTCCTTTTATCTACATCATCTTTTCTTTATTCTTCAAGGATCTCATCAGAAAAGAAACCGTAAGACAAGAAACCAGTTGGCATGGGTTGGTGAGAAAAAAGTAAATAAGTGGCATTTCAGGAAGACAGCCCTCATCTGTGCTGATGTATAAAAACTTAAACAAACAAAACATGTCACTATCATTGGCAGTGTCCCCTGGCATGCACTGAGATAGTCATTTCCTCTGATGTTTAGTATTGTCATTGTTTTTGTACGAAGGGCAAACCAAGAACATACCAGATTCTTAAGCCAACACATTTTTAATAGAGCAGAAAGTGGGTCGATTTTGTCTTCAGAAGCAAGGTCAATTTCTCTTGTATCAAAAACTTTAGAATATGTTACCTTTTACTTCCCAAAATACGTTAAAAGTATGGACTCTAAAAGGAGCATATAATCAGTAAAGAAATTTAAGAGCATTTTTCATGTATAGTTTACATAAATTAAAATTTACTTGCATTTAAATTTATATGAACATTTAATAATATGCATTCTAATGTTTGTCTACAACATTAAAGATAATAATGTACAATTTTAATAATAAATAGGACATTAAGGAAATTAATATTTGCAGAAATATAGACTACAAATATTTATATAGCAATTATTTGTTATACAGTTGTACAGTTATGCAAATCAAAAAATACATTTTCCAGGTATTAGTTCACATTGGTTCATTTTTTACTGAATAATACTGATTCTATACAAGATGGGATAATGTATAATTGTATTTAACTATATTTATGGTGTCTGAGATTTGCATACCATCCTTTTGTCTTTACATAGTAAACCTTCCATTGCAAAATATCTCTACGCCTCCCATTGCTATACTGCTGTAAGTATTTCTATGCTCTTAGGAAAGCAGGCATCCTTGTCCTACATCTTACATGTAGCTATGTGGCATGTATCACAAACCCTGATGAGAAGTGTAATTTATGACATCCACTAGATGAAGTCAAGAGTTCTAAGAGTCCATGACTCCTATAAAGTACAGACAGCTTTATTTGTACAGTGTATTTGGCATTTCCTATGAGCCACTTAAGTTCAAATGGTATCATAAATTCAAAAAGTCTAAACTTAAATAGGACATGGTTGATGACCTCTTTCTATTTATTCAGTTCCCGGCATCATTGGGAGCTAAATGTTGCAATCATATAGAGAATTTTCGCAAGGGTTTATATTTAGCAAACATTAATAAAAACCAGGTTGTCATTATTTTTAATTTACTAAATTTCATTGCAAGTTGAGGGTGATTTTTGTTTCCTGTGGCCCAGCAAGATTGTCAGAATCATGTTTGTACTTGGTTTGATTCATAGGATTTTGGATCGCTATGTTCAGGAGCAAATTCCTGGTGCCAAGGTTGTGGTGGAGTCTATCGGTGCCCGCCGGCATGGAGATGCCTTTTCTCTAGAAGATTACACCAAATGTGACCTGACAGTCTATGCCATTGACCCTCAAACCAACAGAGCCATCGACAGAAATGAGCTTTTTAAGTGAGTCCTTTTTGTTGTCTCTAACAGCTCTCTGGTTACCATGGCACCTGTGGATAATTCTGATTAAAGGGAGTTGAAACCCCACAAATTAGTTGTTGAAAATGTAGTGTAAGTAAAAACTCGGAGACAAATGCCTAGGTCCTCATGCCTAAAAGTTTTCAGGTCCAGGCTGGCTGCAGTGACTTCAGACGGTCTGTTCTTACGGGTGTCATAGAATGTGTTATGCTTATAAGCCTGGAGATCATCTGACCAGCAGCTCCCCACCCGCCCCCAGGCCCCTGGAGATTTGAGAGGAAAGGACAGATTCTTAATGTGCCAGCTGGCCTGTAGCAGTTTCAGTGGGCTTGCCTTCTAACAAGAAATCCAACTTTCTTACAGGTCTGCTGGATCAGCAAAAACTAGTTTTTGATCTCAAGGAATAATCAGTCTCATTTAATTTCACGCCTTTTGTGACTTTTCTTTCTGGTGTGAATCTAAATATTTGATTTATAAATCCTAAAAATGAGAAAAATGCAGAATCTTCAACAAAACACCATTCTATATTTTCCCTTGGATGTAATTCTAGCACATTTCAATCTTGTTCTTTTTTTTTTTTTTTAAATCTATTAACAATTTTTGCTTTACTCTAGTGACACCTAGTGTCCAGAAGTTCTTGGATTAAAATTTTATATAAATGAAACACATTTTTAATTTAAAATATGTATCTATATAGTAATATGTATATTTTAAACAGTCGATATACATCTGTACAGACACAAATATGGACCAAACTTCATAATCTCAAGACTTAATTTTTCTTTGTCTATACAGTCTAAAAAGTGGGTAAAAATATCCAAATGTAAATTTATATCTATAACCATAGGTAGGTGTGTACATTTTAATTGATATTTAAATATCAATTTATTTATTTTTATTAAAACCCATAAATTATTAATTAAGTTTTAATTTAAATCTGTTTATCAACAAAATTTCACTGGTTTTATTTTAGCAATAATAAAATAATAGTTTATTTCAAACTTAATTTTTTTAAAAGCCATTAGTTCTTACATATATTATGCATCAGCTTATTTTAGATAGATGTCTGGGCTATGTGTAAGTTGTTAAACTGGTTACTATGGGAAAATACCGATGACTGAAGGAATAATTGCCTTTCTCAGGCTTTATAATTACCACACAAAAGAAGTAAGATTTAAATATGCTTTTATATGTTTATTAATTTAATAAGTTTATTTAGAAACATTTTTTAATTCATGCTCTTTTTCTCTTAATAGTCACTATTAGCCCTTCTTGTTTAATTTTTAAACAGTTTTACTGATTTGTAATCCATATGACACTAAGTTCAACCATATGACATTTAATGGTTTCAGCATAGATATGAAGTTACATGATAATCACTATAAATAATTTTAGAATATTTTTACTCACCCTTATTAATTATCAGCCTCACCACCCTCTTGTGTTCCCTCAGCCCTAAGTAACTACTAATCTCCTTTCTGAGATGAAAAACTTAAAAAAAAAACTTACTGTTTATTGCTCTCACATTCTATCAATAATACACAAATGGCATCATTTATACTTTTCTTATTTATTTAATTTTGTTTGGATAATGTGTTTTCTATATACATTTTTTTTAATTTAATGATAGTTTGAGTTTAAGATGTTTTTCCTACATCTGAACATACCAATTTTCTTTAGGGTGTTAGCCTGGTCTTAAAGGGGAACATGATCGGTATTATAATTTGAATTGAACTGGCAAAGATTTTAGGTATAAAATATTTGGAAACAAGCCACTTGGTTTACTCTGACACAGTGAAGTATAAGATCAACATCTTTTATTCTAAATAAGTTTTCTAAATTATATTACGGAGAGTAAATATCTAAATTCAACAGAATCACTATTGTAGCCAGGAGGGAAAGGGGAACTAAGAGATTATCTAATAATCAAAACTGCTTATATTAAGGAAGGGGCAGAGATAGGCATGCAATATTAGTGTGCGCTTTAGCACTCTTCCTTTGAATTAGTAGCTGAGAATCACTAATCTCTTTTTAAACCAGGAATTGTTCCTTGAAATATTTTATAACAAAATTATGCATATGTGTGTGTGTGTAAAATTCAATCCTGGTAATATACAGGTATTAATGTTTATTCTATAACTATCAGAAGTATTGAAATTTAATTTTTAACATTGAATATACTGGAACATTGATTGGTACGTAATGCCCAGGCCAATGGAAGTAGCATTATTCTCTTAATTTCTACCTATCCTAAAATCTAACCTTCTGAAAATACCAGAATTCTCAGGCCAGGAGACTAAGTAAAATAATAATAATAATTCCTCTAGGAAGTTTATTTGGATTTCAAAAATTAATTTAAAATATTAAAAATCTTTTTTAAAACCCTGTAAATTCATAGAGAAGCCTGGAATGACTTTTTAGCAACATGTTAATAATTTGTTTCATTTGGCAAACTTATTGGTATTTTGATTTTATTTCTTTTTAGTTACCTGAATCGCTTAGACTTCTGTAATAATTATATATTAATTTTATCCTGATTTTATTTCCTTGTCATCCTGAATTTATTAGATCCAGATTTTTTGTTTTTTTTAATATTTCCTCTAGAATATTATCAGCCATGATATCTTTAAATATTTATTATGCCCCATTTTCTCTTTATTTCTTTTGTGAGATTTCAGTTACAATTCTTTTTTTCCTCATTGCTTTTGGATGATCTGTCCTGGTTCTTCCCCCTCTCACTTCCAACACCCATTGTTTTTTCTTTGTATTTTAGTTGAGATAATTTTTATTGCCCTAATTTCATGTTCGCAGTTTCATCTATGTTAACCTACTGATAAGTTCATTGAAGACATTATCCACTTTCTATCTTTTAAAGTAGAAATTTCAAGCATTTTCATTAGATTTTTATCTTATCATTTCTACCACGGAACTGAATTTCCCCATTGCTTCAGGCATGTTCTCCACTTTCTGCTGGATTCCGTAATGTGTTCATCAGAGTTGTTTCAAAGGCTCTGTCTGCTTGTTCCAATTCCTTGGTGATCTTTGTCTGATCTGTTAGCTCCTTATTTCGTGAAAACAGGTGTGGAAGAACAGTAAAGACTGAGGAAAAATAAGACTTTATTCCTGCAAATGAATAGCTTTCTTCCGATGAGTAAATATGTTCAGGAGTTACTCAGGAATTTCGTTGTTGCAATTATTGCTTTCACTGTGTCACAAGTTCAAATTCTTCTCTTGGTGGATTGCTTTCATCCATTTTTAGAATAGAACCCGTGGTACGTTGGGTTTTCGTGATCTTCTTGTGCAAGCCTCAGCTCTCTGCATTCCTCACCTGCCTGTACCACAGAAGGCATTCTCCCTACACGCCTGTCTCTTGTTGGTTGAGTTGCCTCATGCTTGTTGGTTGGCTCTACTCTTATGGTTGGAGTAGGGGTGGGGATTTCAATTATTTTTCTTGCCTAGTCTTTACATGTAAGCCTTGTTGGTGAATCTTTTCAGTACATCTTCTCATGGCAGCCACACTCATCTTCATATCTGCAGTGGGTCATGGGTGCAAGAGAGACTCCTGTCACTCCCCAAGTAGACTTCATCTTTCCATTAGTACAGGATCTTAGGTGCAAGAGGACTGCCTGCTTCTCCCTCAGGTGTAGATTTTGCTTAAGCCTCGTTCCTAGAGCAGTGGACTAGTGCCTGCCCTAGTGCTGGGTACACTTACTTCCCTTCTCTGTGCTACTTAAGGCTCTTATTTCACAGGGGACAGAAGTCTGGGGAATTGCCCAGTGGTTGGTGTCTACATCCCAGTCTTAGCGGATTACCTCCTACTTTTTCAATGTGAAGATTTTACGTTGTTTGGAATATTGCATCTTCACTTATAAGTGAAATATATTTGTAATTTCCCTGTATAACAATATATTGTCTCCAATTTCAGTATCAGTTGTATTTAGATCAAACAGAATGATTTTGAAATATTTCTTCTTTTTCTATTGTCTATAGGATTTGGCATGATCTGTTTTTCAAAACTCTCCTTTACTTTTATTTGTATGGTATTAGTTGTCTATTTTTTGAGACTTTGGGAAAAAAATAAGAAGTTAACTGATGACTTTATGCTGAGCCTCAGAGTCAAAGTGCTCTATATTGTCTTATTTGACAAGGTGTGCGTTGCTTTCTTGGCATTATTATTGCTAATATTTCTTGATATTTCGATATAGTAATTGTCTGTTTTCTTTTCTGAATGTATTTATCTTCTTTTATTCTTTACGTGGTTTTTGTTTCTAGTCCTTATCTTAAACATTGTTATTGTTTTGAATTTTAAGCCTTTTAAATTCTGTGAAGGCAAAAAGTGGAAACCTAATTAACATATGTATATGTAAAAATAATAAAGAAATAAATAACAACAAAACAAGTTGGGAAAAAAAAAAAGATTTTTCTCTTGTGTGCTGCCTTGTCTCCAGTGTGTCTTATGGATGTCCATGGAAAAAAGCTTGTGAGCGAATGTAAACTCCCTTTGTGCTTGTCGATCTATTACTCTAATCTCACATGTTAGTATGCACATACTAACATAGTTTTTTGAAAATTTATTATAATTTTATCTCATATTCTATTATTTGCTTTTATAGCAGCTATTTTACTTTGTTCTGCCAAAGGTGGAACAAAGTATGGTGTCACCTCACCTTGGAGGTAATTGTCCATCTTTGGAATTTGGTTTTTGCTTGCATTGTGACCTTGACTCAGGAAAATTTATATTTGTGTAACCTGGATTTTTCTATCATTGCTCAAATTCTCTTTTGTGTTAAGAAACCGTATGACTTTAAAATGAAAATTTATTAAATTTTTGAAAGTAAGCAAATATAATTGTACCTTATTTACGTTTCTTATATGTCTGGTCTGTTTACTGACAGTATGTCCAAATAGTAAATAAGTGATGAAAAAAAGGCAGAGAGAGATTGTATGCTCTACAAACTACCTTTAAAAACACATTTACTCTTTAAAATAGGATTTGACTACCAACCTGTGAAAGAGCATCTTTCAATTTCCTAAATCCAGGAAGAAACATAAAAATTAAGAATACTGAGAATCCATATTAATGACAAATTAATATTAGAATCTAGTTAAAATAGACGTGTGACTAATGGAGAAAATTTTTGGTAGTATATTCATAATTTGTTTCATTAAACAGAACAACCTTATTAAGTGGAATAAATGTGGGCAGATGCATTAACCATTGGTATCTGTGTAAAGCCTGTTTCAGAGACCTAAATTGTGTGCCTGTGAGGGAAATAGGCAACCATTTGTCGACTGTATAGGTGTGGTATTTTGTGAAGTATAGAATATATTCTTCTGCCAATCCTCCAGTTCTTTCTTTCTACATCCATACTTACATTGTTAATACCAATATTATCATTATTGAGGTATGATGCAGGGTAAATTGGTGGTTATTGCATTGTACTCTAAAAGTTGTGTTTTGTACCAATAAATGGAGGCAGAACATGGTAAATGTTTTGTACTATGTTCATATGGACTCCTTTAGTTGAGAAAATCTGAAGACATAATGCTGGTTTAGAAACTTATCTCCGGATAACACAGCAGTAATTAATTAAAGTTGCCTACATATTGTAGAGACCTGGGCACGTCACGCTTAGACATACAAAAGGTTTGCGTATAGCAACTAAGTACACCATAGATTAAAATAAAGTGAAAAACCATACTTCTTCATTGAATTTGAATCTGGATAGTTTTGTCTCTTACCTAGGATACGTAAGCAGGGGGGAAATGGGAACAGTAACAAATATTGAAAAACAAATGAGATCCTGATGATTCAAAGGCATAATTCATAACTCTGGAAATATTCTCCAATGGAAATTAGAAACCAGTTTAATGTTTTCAGTAGAAAGCAATATAGTATGGGTTACTAAAGTAAAGCATGTGTGTTTTATCATATAGCTTGATTACTTCCTCTGTTTCTGATAAAAGAATTCTTTCTCTTGTGAGAACTGACCCTCACCACAATGGTGGTAGTCTTTAACCAAGTGCCTTCTCATCAGGCCAATGGGACTGTTAATAGTTCTCCCTTATCCACAGGTTTGCTTTCTGCTGTTTTGATTACCTGTGGTACAGCACAGTAAGATATTGGGAGACAGAGACCATATTCGCACAACTTTTATTACATATATTGTTATAATTGTTCTATTTTATTGTAAATATTGTTGTTTTTCTCTTACTATGTCTAACTTATAAATTAAACTTTATCAAAAAAATGTGTGTACAATATAGAAAAATCATAGCACGCACACACACACACGCACACACACGGTCTTGTACTATTCACAGTTCCAAGCATTCCCTAGGGTCTCAGATGATATCCTAGGAGGAGGAGACACTGTTGTAGGCCATTTCTCTGCCGGCAGGGACTGGGTATGAGTTCTCATACATTCTGGGGAGGCCACTTAGATTCCTTTTTTTAAGGATTGACATGGATTTTAGGACACAGGTGAGTTCCTACTCCTAAATTAGAAAAGGTTCTAAACAAAAGCCAGAAGGTTCTCAGGGACATTTTTTTTTTTTAATCTCATTGAAACAATCTTCTAAAATCAATTGAGTGCCTGAATTCAGCCTTGCCTAGAATGAGAAGACAGCTGAAAATTAAATTGACAACATGAAGTACGTATACAAAAATCTCCCCATTAAGGGAAATAAAAAAAATTTAAGGAAGAGATAAAAATATATTCATAAGACAATTAAAGTACAATCTAATTATAAATATTTCTGGGGTTAAAAACTGTAATTTTTATAGCAGGGAAAATAAAAACTCTGAAAAAATAAAGAATTTATTAAATTATAGGCAAAACCAAGGAAAAGGTGGTCATGTTCCCCTCAATAGCAGCTGAATATGTTTAAAAATTATTGAAACAAATAAAAATGACTTACTCATAAAGAAAAAAGTGATAAACGTCTCATTTGCATGCTAAAATGTCAAAAGGTAAGGGAAACAAATTTAATATATTTTAGGAAAAAATGTTATGACTCAAGTGTTTTTACCTAGGCAAATTATTTTAGATGTAACGTCTTTAAAGGAAAGATACTCTTTCCTTAAAAGAATTATGATATTTCCTTAAAAGAATGGTATTTTCTTTTTAAGATAGTCCTTTCTTTAAAATGTAGAAATTCTAGATCAGATGTGAGCTCAAATGTTATCCACTCTGCTAGTAAAACATTTACTAAGGCATCACTTAAATTTATAATAAAAGTAAATTTATTTGGTAAATTGGTAAATTTATTTACCAAAGTAAATATCTAAATAATGGGGGTGTTATAGTTTTAAAAGACTAGCAAATCTTCCATTAGGTGGTTTGGTCATGAACTACAGAAATAGAATCAAATTGTGATCTGCAGTTAATGGTCCTCCTCTGACTCTTCTCGGTTCTAAAAATATATTTCTTGTCAAACATAGAAATCTCTTCCCTATCTGATCAACAATTCAAACAAAAAAGTTTTACTATTCTATTCTAGTACTTGTTAAATTTTTACTATAATCTTTACTATTATCTTTTTAGCATGGCTAAAAGTGATCTAGAGAAAAAAAGTACATGTTGAGTTGACAAAAACATGTATGTAAGAAAACATCATCTTAACTGCCTTCTGAGTATATAGAATGGTAGGTAAAGAAAGTATGTAAGTTTAGAACCAAAACTGAAATATCTGGTCTGTCTTAAATTGGATGACTAACACACTGTCTAATGGAATTCATATCTGACACCAGATACGTCTGTCTTTTTTATAAATATGCCATGAACAGCGTGCTAACTAGATTTAAAATCAGCATGATCACTTTGAACATTAGAAAATTTCAAAAATGAATAAAATATCATTAAAAATACACAGACATGGGGCAGCACCTTTGTCTCAAAGGAGTAGGGCACCGGCCCCATCTGCCAGAGGTGGCGGGTTCAAACCCAGCCCTGGCCAAAAACTGCAAAAAATAAAATAAAATAAAATACACAGACATGGCATTGGTTATATTTTGCAATGAAATTTTGGCCATTTTATTTTTTTTCTTTTGCCCTTTTTTGCTGTGTTTTCCACATTTGTCAACATAAGCATTTCTATATTAAGATATATACGTCAAACATAATGTTTTTACTTTGTATAGCTGTATAACCACAAGTACATAAAACATTAATTAACATCCTATCTCCAAAATGTTTCATCTTGAATATGCCAGGATATTAGTAGTACTATGTTTACATCATGAGACGATGAGTAATTTTGCTTTTCTTGAACATTTTGTGTTTCCCTATTTTCTACAGTAAGACATTTGACCTTTACAAATAAAAATCATAAAGTTTTTTAAAAGCAACTAAGATACATTGTAGGTTTGTTTTATTTTCATTTATTTATTTATTTATTTTTGGCAGATTTGGGTTGGGGCTGGGTTTGAACCTATCACCTCTGGTATGTGGGGCCCTACTCCTTTGAGCCACAGGCACTACCCTGCAGGTTTGTTTTATTAAGAACACAATGGTCTCATCCACATGTATATGAATACTCATTGTTGGAACTACATTTTTTTCAAGGAAAGTTTTCATAGAACCAAAGGATTGAATTGAGCACCACTTACTGTTGTTCTAACTACACCAGAGGCTACTTGAATCGTTTATTTATCTTTTCTTTTTCCAGCAGAAAAACATTTTAATCCATTCAATCTTTGCTCATAAAACATTGATTTGGTTTGAAATTTAAGAGTGTTGACATTTAAGATAATGGTGTGGAAAACAAATACAGATTTTGAGTCTGAAGACCTAAGTTGGCATCTCAAATTTGTTTTCATAAGTATATAGCATTCTGGTCTGTAATAAGTACTGTAATGTTCCAAGTTTAGAAGATTATTTGGTGGACCTAATGAAATAAAATGAGTGAACATATTTTAAAATAATATTATATAATTTATTATATTATGTTTTATCCCATCTGAAAAACTTGATAATTATTTCAACATAGTGATATTAACTTTAATGATATTGACAATTAGTTTTATCAAGTTTGTAAACATATAAAACAAGAGTCACATCTTGAACTATTTGGAAGTTTGTATACAGAATTAGAGTGACTCTTCTTTATTGTTCATGATTTTTATATATCCTTTTTTTATTATTCAGATAACTTTTGACTCTAATTCAATTAAAACAATAAAAGATTTTCTTTTAAAAAGAACTTTCTCTGCTAACATCATTAATCATTTGTCTAACAATAAAGATTTTTGGACGGCAAACTGCTCGATATCAATAAAGACTTTCAGCCGTATTACGGGGAAGGAGGACGTATCTTGGAGATCCGGACCCCAGAGGCTGTGACCAGCATTAAGAAGAGAGGAGAAAGTCTGGGATACACAGAAGGGGCCTTGCTGGCTCTGGCCTTCATCATCATCCTCTGCTGTATTCCTGCCATCCTGGTAGTTTTGGTCAGCTACAGACAGTAAGTATTCATAGATGCTAAACAAGAATAGTTCCCAGAGAAGGCATTGTCAAAAGAATATTCAGTATCATGGTTTTGTAATTTTAAGCTGTTAATAGTGCAACAACTTTTGGGAATGCTTTATCTTTCTTTTATCAAGCCAACTTCTTCAAAGGGAAAGCAATACAGACTCCTAATGCCTTTCTCACAGGCAGCTCAATGTTCTCACACTCCTAATATGTTCTCAATAATAGGAATATTACTTAGCTCCCATGGCATTGTTTATACCCTTTTTCTTTTTCTATTCTTTTCTCTTTCTTTCGTGGAAAAAAAAAGAATTACGTTGCCCTCAATAGAGTGCTATGGCATCCCAGCTCACAGCAACCTCAAACTCTTGGGCTTAAGCAATTCTCTTGCCTCAGCCTTCCAAATAGCTGGGACAACAGGCACCCGCCACAATGCCCAGCTATTTTTTGTTGAGGTTGTCATCATTGTTGTTTAGCTGGCACTAGCCAGGCTCAAACCCACCAGCCTTGGTGTATATGGCTGGTGCCATAACCAGTGCACTACTGGCGCCAAGCCAGTTTATGCTCTTTTATAGGTGAAGAGCTCCTTTGGGAGAAGAGGTAATAGGTATCCTTGGGAAAGGCAATGGAATGTCATGGGTAGATACTCACTTGCCCAGTCCCAAAGAAAAGTCTATAACCTCACTATAATGCCATAATAGGTTATACCCATACTGTTAAATTTACGTCTGTGCAGCTAATCACAATGTTAGCAAAATCTTTGTGAAATCTTAGCACACAATATGCAATTATCCATGTGGTTTCTTCTCTCCTGGACAACCTTGCCCGAATTTGTAATGTTTGACCCCAGATTTTGGCTGTGCAGGCCCTTAGTTTTTCTAAGTAGTCAAATATGTCCATTTATAGTACCTATAGTTTTTAATTTAATTTAGGTCCTTTAAAGTGATCAAGTAATTATAACTAATTTAAATATCTATTATATATTTGAGGTAGGCTAGTGATGTTTTTATTTGACACTAGATAATGAAGTGACTTTTTGATTGATAGAGAGCTACACATTTTAAGTATATCCCTATTGACAATGATTTGAAAAGCGTGCTGAGCCAGTTAAGGGAGCCCTGAGTGTGTCACAAAAATAAAATAAATAATAGACAGAAATCATAAATCACATAAATTGCTCAGTGTAAAAAACGGTGAGAAATGATGGTAGAACTGCTATTCATCACTTAAAATACCCTCAGGGAGAGTACTAAAATATTCCTTATGTATCCTTTTTTTTATTTTTTATTATAGTACAGCATGACTTTCAACCTTACACATTCTTCAAATGTTAGCTGTGTTCTCAAACACTGAAAATTTTCTTTTGAATTGAATACATTGAAGAAATTCCAACCTGAAAATCTAAAAGTGTGCTCTGCATGAAGACAACTGAAGCAATATTTTCCATCACAAAAGCAATGTGAAGTTGTAAATATAAGATTTAGGCTGATATTTTGGAACTTAACGCATGCATTAACAAATCAATTGATATGCTAAATCTAAAGCTTATGAACAGAAATGTCCTGGCCAAATTGTTTGAGATGATGAAGCCATCAGCCTGATACTAATTTTCATGCTAAATCTATGTGGCATTACCAGTTATTCTTCTCTATTTAACTATTTTCCAAAAGAGCATTATTATGATATCTTCTGCTAGTTATAAAATCAGTGAGAAAAATACTTACATTTGCATATTATGCAGTGTTCAAAACTGAAGCACCTAGAATGTTATACACAGTAGTCTGAAATTTAACAAATAACTGAGTTGCTTAATATTTAAATATTTTGTATATGCATTTAATTCTCTTTAGTTTTGTAATCCACTCAATGCCTTATTAAATTATTTTTCATGCTGTTTTACATGCTGTTTTTCATAGATGAACAGAATCAAACAAAGTGAATTTTGGTTTGCACACATAGGAAAGTAAAAACCTAAGGTTTAAAGAACTGGCATTGTTGCCACCATACCCTGCTTATAAATACAATAGTAATGGATGGCTCCTCTTTTGTCTTATCATGTGTCTTTGAAATTTGCTCTGAGTGGAAAACTAAGAAGCAAATATGAAAAAAGTGTCATGAATTTATTACCCAGGAGTGGGACCTTCCAATTTTATTTTCAGCTTCAAAGTGAAGCAAGAGTATAATCGGGGCTTGCTGCATAACTCCCTTCCTTTAATATTCTTCAAGCAGAGTAAACCAAGAAGCTGAATACTACGATCACATTATCTTTAATATTCCATTTCTCTATAAGAGTTGAAATTCACATATTCATGTTTTAATCCAGTTTTTCTTATCCCATGTAGCCTATTTCTTTATTTTCTGTAATAAACGTTTTAACAGCTTCCACAACTTTAGCAGTAATAATAAAGTACTCACCATTCTCACTTTCTGAATTGAAATAGTTTCCCTATTATGTCATTAAATTCACTCTGTGTCATTATGAGTTTAACAAGCAAATTATTCATGATTTAGAATATATCAGATGTTAAAATATTGTGAATGTAATATTTCTAATGTAGCCTTCTCTTTTTTCTTATTCACTGCTTTCCCAAACAGGTTTAAAGTGTAAGTATAACTACTAATTTTTACACATCTTATTTAGTTAATATAAAAAAGAAAAACCCAGATTAAGTTGGTCGAGTAGTCAGCCTGCCCAGAAACAGGTATTATTTACTTGCTTTGCTTTTTTATTAGTCGCATACTTTTTGGTTTGATAAATATGTGTGTATCATTGCTACAAAAGTATGGAGACAAGTAGCACCATGGACAGCATCCTTTCTGATCCACACATGCAAGTTTGAGCTTGCTCAGCTTGGGTGTTGCTGGAAGGACTTCATTTGTTTCTGTTCACGCAAAGTTTACATTTCTTGATTTTTGTGTATCTCAAAACTTTCATAATGACCCACGTATATATATGCTGATTTTTATACTAATGAATGACTGCGAAAACACAGTTTGCTTATACTTTCCACCTTGGAGGTCTTTCTTAATGAAGAAATTAACAATCAATGTCCGAATCATCCAAAACGGGCAGCCTCGCTCTACTTACTGTGAGAGTCACAGACGTTCCTAGCTCTCAAAAGGTTATAAACAATGAAAGCTAACCAAATCCCCCTTCCATCTGTGCACACCTACACAGCCTCTGGGAAATAATGTCAAAAAGGTTTCACATCGGTTTTAAATAAGTAACTTTTCTTTAAATGCACAAATAATAAAGGTATTTGTAGTCTATGTACTTCATCTTATTAAAGAGACTCATTCAACAACCAACTATCCATCACATTTTTATAAATAGTTTGCCTTCTCTCACTTTCATATTTTCATTTAGCATAATTTTCACATGTATCTACTGAATTCTACCCCTTATTCAAGGGGTAAATGTTTTAAAGCACTAAAATCTACCCTATGGGGATGCTTTTGTAATTATTTCAGTTTAGAGGTGCAAGTGTTGGTGTAAAACATTTTTTAAGAGGGATTGTCTGCTAACTGGGCTCATTATTGAAAGCTAGCCTATTGATAAACATACGATTTTTAACATGAGTTTTACAAGACTGCCTTGCTTTACCCAAGACGCCAAGCTGAGTGCACCAAGACTGCGCGAATTCAATCTGCACTGCCCGCGGCTAAACCAGCGGCACCGGCCCCCGCGCCAGTGGCAGCGCCCCCGCCCCCACCCCCGCCGCCTCCGGGTGCTCACCTCTATGAAGAACTTGGAGAGAGCACAATGTAAGTAGAACCTGCCAGATCTCTGAGAGGTAGATGGCTTTTAGTGGATGCTGTGTGGTGAGTATTTAATCTCAACCTGATGAGAAAATGCAGTTTTCAGCCTGCTTGGACTATTTTACCATACTATTTTAAAAAATAAAATCATTGCAAACCAGAGAAAGTTCAGTGAAAGTAATAATCAAAACACAAACAAGAAGACCAAAAGGAAAGCAATATTCAACTTCAGGAGACAAGGTAGATGTATACCGTTGATATTTTATTTAATCTCTCAATTTTTAGGGTCATGTAGACGTTTTTACCTAAAATTGTAAATTATGTAAAAAACAGCTTTCACAAGAAGATGAGAAGAATAAGTCATGATCATTAAGTAGGAATTCCTAACCTATTCTCAAACCAAGCCCTATTTGATATGCAAAACTCAATTCTAGGGTTTGATACCATAAACTTTAAGACACTATTGTAGGATATTAGGTAGTACAGCAATTAAAACCTGAGTGAAAATAAAGTATTAAATACCCTACTACTTAGAGAATATCTTTTTCATTATATTACTCATAGAGAGCTTTTATTGTTCAATATTTCTTCTTACATTATTTGAAATTTCTAAGCAATTTAATCATACGTTTTTGAAAGAAACTTAATTTACTGTTAAAAGACTCCACAGCTATTTCTATGTTGATGCTATCCTTAGAATCTGATTCTTTTGGTGATGTTTAATTAGTCTGTATTTCAAAAATTAAAGAGTGACTACTTCTGAACCTGCTATGTAAAATAGCAGACAATATTATACAATTTTGAAGGTGACAATTAAATCCAGAAAACCTCTTGCTACCTGGAATTTGGTGGAGTAGAGAGATTAAAGCAAATTCTTACATGTGACATTTATAGCATTTACTAGTAGAAATAAAGCAAGCATCAGAAGTCACAAAATATACTTTTTATGGGAAAACTCATTTTACTAATTGTTATTTGCCATATTAATAATATTATACAAGGTCATGTTTAGAATATTTTAATACATGCAATGTTAAAATTGATTTTAATGCTATTGTTTTAACACCAAAACTAGATTATAAATAGCTTAAAGTATGACATTCTATTGTCAAAATAATAACATAATACAGGATTCAGCTTTAAATATATTTATTTTTGTTTCTTATAAATAGAAAATGATGGTCTCTTTTCAAATACTGGTGAATGCAGGAGTTGAGCGAATATGATTTGATTCTATTTGATTATGTTAACCACCTATCTCAAGCAATGATCTTTAGAGTCTAAAAAAAGCATTATGAAAAAAAATCAATGAATGATATATATTCATTTTAATTTAATAAAAACAGGTAAACTGCAAATTATCTGGAACCAATTTAGTTTGATGGTTTTAATTTTCAAATAACAACAAGTATTATTTTTACTTGAACAATTGTAGTAGACTTATTAGAAGAAATTGCCATTGTTATATCTATAGTGATGAAATATTTTTAGTTCTTAAGGAAATGTATTAATTTATCTCTTCCATAATTTTTTTCAGGAAGTTTAATCATAAATTACTAGAAAATGAAGTAGCTCCAAATGAATTACTATTTTTTATTTTATGAAAGGTGATATTGAAAAAATATAACTACATTTAGATTCAACAATTACTTTATAATAGTCATTATAGCATCTATATATTTATTTTCTTCCAACAAAATATTTCTTCTTCATAAGTCCTTGTGAACTAATCAATTTTTTAGTTATATCATAAAAGCAATTATTAGAATCTAATTTAAATGTTTCTTATTTTTAATTTTTTAATCAAAGTCATCCATGTTTAATAGAAGTGAATTTTACCTGTGTATAGTAAGTAGATGGTTAAACATAATTCTATATAAGTAATACAAATTAATACCATTTGATTTTATCTAAAACATTATTAAATGTCATTATTATGAATAAACACATAGAAAATATTTATTTATGTTTTGATATGCAATAGTAAGTGTTTAAACAAAGTTCCTTTTAGTGTTTTCATAATTGTTTTAAATTAACCATGGTTAAAACTTTTCTTTTTCTATCACATGTTTTCTTTCTCTCCTGTGGATACATAGGCATAAGTAAGTAAATAATATCACACTACTAGAAGCACATTAGAACTAAAGATGCAATAGATTAGATTAAGTGCTGTTTTACTGAAAATACAGTGAGCTTCATTTTTTACAATGAACATGCTTGCTTTTAACAGGAAAGTTTTATTGTTCACACCCTATTTTCTGTTGACGTCTTGATGTGGCATGAACTTAAGACAGGTATTCCCAATGACAGCACTTCTGCTTACCAAGAGGCGTTCCAAAATTTCCTTATTTTGAATTTATGTTAAGGTAGTATTTTTTTTAATTAATTTTTAATTTCAAGAAGTAAAACATATTCACAGGTTTCTTTCGATCCAAAGTGATGCGATATCATGATAGTCATCATTTTCTTTTCCAATAAAAAGGAAACCAAGGACAAATCTGCACAAAAATGGGCCATGTAATATCAATCGAGCCCAGCAGTTCTTACCATATTTAAAAAGTGTCTTTCAAGATGAGGAAAGGTAAAACCGCTGTGTCTTTACCCCAAAGAGTCTGCACTTCTGAAATTATTTAGGTGGGTTTGATAGTCTAGGTTATCTGTGGGAATTTTTTTTCTTATAGTTTGAAACTTTGCCAAATAACACATTCAGAAATTTGGCTTTATATACCATTTTATTGCCTAATCTATCACCTTAATTGTTCAATGTGGTTATTTAATTTTTATTCAAAATATTTTCTTCATTCCTGAAGACTGGGTAAATATTAAACAGTAAAAAAAAAAAAAACTGTTATGTCTGTCTGGACTTGAAAACCTAATGAGAGTCTGTTTAAAACCAACCTTTGTGGGAGAATGTCTAAATGCTTTTGTTAAAGGCTCTTAATCTGTGCTTTTGACATACTAAACTTTAATTATGATTCCCCGCCACCTATGATGTTGTCCACGCATGAGTAAATCTTTCAGTGATATCAAAACTATTTTATTTTAGCATAAATCTTTTCATTTAAGATGATTCTTGATTAAAATTTAATCCAGATTGTATTCAAGAGAAATACCAATATCCTCTCTTCTGTTTGGTATCATTTACAGTATTTTAAAATTACAGATAAAATTTGATCTCTGTCACCATTCTAATATAAATTCACCTTCTTAATTGTGATTTTGAACTTTGCAAAAAAATATTCTCCTATCTGTCCTCGGGGACTTTGGTTCTAGTAATCTGGGCAATAGGATACCCTTCTCTATATTGTCTTACAGATTTTCTCTCAAGTAGAAGAGCATTTTTAGCTCCAGGATAAAATTACTGAAATGGGAGATAATGGACAGGTACTAAATTAGATACAGCTAAGGATCTTTTATGCATAACAGTCACTCTGACTATCCTTACGCAATGCAAAGAATATGAAATAGTAGCCAAGATGCTGGTCTGCAATTTGAAGCACTGTGACTTATACGTGAGTGAACTGTTATGTGTGGACATGGATTCTTTGCTGTATCAAACTAACTGAAAAGAGAAAAAATCTAGAAATCGAATTTTTTTTCAAATGAATATTTCTCACTCTACTCATAACTCTCAAGATTTCCCTGCCTTGCTTGCCTTTTTGAGAATAGGAACTTTAAAGTAATACCTTGCTTCAGTAGATTAGTGGTTTTAGACTTTAAGTTTTGAAGTAGTAATGAGAACCGCAAAAACATCTTTCTCGTGAAAGCTATGCCACAAACTGTCTCCTTACATTTCATTATCTTCTTTTCTTTCAAGTCTTTTCCTTCTCTACCATTTTCAACAAAGCAGGGGAAATAACTCAGTCTCAGAAGACAGGAAACATCAGGAAGTGGTGATGCCCTTTTCTTCCAATACTATTGAGGCTCCCAAGCCAGCTCAGATAGACGAATCACTTGAGAACATCCAACCAAAGTCTACAAGAAAATTCACATTTCCATCTGATGGGGAAACCCTACGTACCCCTAATCTCCTTTATAATGAAAATGTAGACCAAAGATCATGGAATTCAGGCTTTTCACTGAGAACAGATTTTGCAGACCCATTTTTACCCAAAACACAAGCCAAGAGTGAGTCTCTGAAGGGCCCGAGAGAAAAAATTCAGAGGACGTGGAGTCAGCCGGTCAGTTTACCTAAGAGACTGATAAGAAAAGTTCCAAATAGGCCAGAAATCATAGATCTGCAGGCATGGCAAAGCACCCGGCAGGAAGCGGCAAATGAAGGCGCTGGAACCTATCCAAGCAACAAAGGTAGCAGCAATCCAGTACTTGCAACTGGTGACACAAATTTGACAGGGAAAGAGGAAAGAGGGCAAGGTGCAACACTGATCCTAAAAGGAGCAGAACAGTTGAAATCTCTCTCTTCAGACTCCTCATTTTGCTCTCCCAGGCCTCACTTCTCAGTCTCCACTTTGCCAACTGTTTCAAGAACTGTGGAGCTCAAGTCAGAACTCAGTGTCATCTCCTCTCCTGCTGACTGTACCTTGGAACTTTCTCCTCCTTGCATTTTAAATTCTTCACTCCCGAAGACAGAGGCAACTGCTTGTATGTTAGGTGTTGAAACCAAAAAGAACAATTTTGAAAAGATTTCCCATCCCTCTCCTCATCTCTTTCCTCCTCCTCCTCCTCTTCCTTCTCCAGACCTTAGTCCTTTTTCTCTCTCCTCTCCTCCTCCTTCTCCACCGCCTCCTCATCCTCTTTTTCCTCCTCCCCCGTTTCCACTTTCTCTTCCTACATTGGCTGCACCTCTGCCCCCTCCACCTTCACTTCCAACCCTTCCTCCACCACCTCTTCCTTGTCCCCTGGCTCCTTCAGATTCATTTCTATCCACGGAGTGTGTTTGCATGCCAGTTGATAAAGGCACTACCAAGAAGACACCTGCCAGTGAACTTGAACCCACTGTGACACAGCTACCAGCCTCAGCAACGGCCCATAATGCCGGCCCTCCAAGAGAACCAAAGGGAATCCTCAAACATATTAAGAACTTAGCAGAACTGGAACAGTCAGTTGCTAATATGTACAAGCAAATAGAAAAAAACTATCCACTCACAAACATCTCAGAACTTCAAACTATTTGCCCTTCAGAGATAACAAATATGGAAATCACATCGGAACAAAACCAGGAGAATCTGAACGATATTGACGAGGGGATTGAAGAACAATCTTACAGCCAGTCAACGTCACTGTAATATGGCTTTTCCTATTTCAATTGGGCAAGTCTTTTGTTGATTCTGATCTTCAAGTTGAACATCAAAGAAGATTCCGTATTTTACCCTAAACTCAAAGCAATGCAGTTTTTCCTCATTTTTATTTTAAAAACAATATTAACCTCAACACTACTAACTCATATGATAGATTTACTTTAATTTTTTTAACTACAAAGTAGCATTATTTGTCCTACATTTATTTAAAAAGTAAGTAACTTTAATATATTTTTAATGGGAATATATGGGCATGAATATTAGATATCCAACTTAAACCAAAGGAATGTTTAGCATGTTGATGCAATAGGGATTTTTAAATTTACTTTTTAGCATGAATGCTCCATGAAAAAAATCAGACTGTTGCAAACAAGCTAAAAGTGATCATAGAAGTTCTGTGAAGCCTATGTATTTGGTAACAAGAAGTACAATTGAAGCAAAATGTTATGTACCTAGAAATGTAGGAGAGAACAGACATAAGGTTTTATGAAATAATTCCCAGGTGCTATAACATGTACTTATCTGTTTTCTTCTAAAAACATCCTCTGCCTTGCTTTTATCGTACTAGTATGCTTATGGATTTGATAAACCTTTTACTTTTTTCAATTACTGTCTTATTTTATTTATTTCTCATTGTGCTTTCCCTTTCCTTCATTATAAAGAAAATAAATCTTGAGTTGTTGACTTTTGTAAGACATTTCATTGTTCCAAAAGATGTTTACAGTGCTATTTAATTTTGCTTGTTGTCATTATTAAATCATCTCCTTAATTATAATTTTATCATAAGGTTCTCCTTTAAAGAAAATATTTCTTTATCTCTAGGTTCATAAATAAAATATAAAATGTGTAGATAGAAAAATAAAGAGGAATTATATTTGACAATTCATTACAAATTTTATCTAGGTCTTTGCTCTCTGTTTTAGACAAAGCAGATAAAAATTAAGACAATTCTGTATTTGTAGAAGTTCTGGTATCTTAGAGCTTAATTTGCTAAATTAAGAGCATCACCTAAGCTAAGTGATATCGTCCTACTTTTGTACACTTTCAGCTAGCTTGATTCTACCTCAAATAATATATATGTACATATATATTACATATATACATATAAAATAGCAGATAATGTATAATATATACCACCAAATAATTACTTTGTTTTTCTCACAAAAAAATGGAATAAATTTTATTCCTGGAAATTCTTAATCAAGTATAGTTACTTGTTTTACCGTAGAGTTTACATTTTTAGAAGACATAAGTCTGCAGAGAAAAGTTGCAAAATACAGGTAAAAGTCATATTTGCTAAATAACACTGCAGGAGTATTAAGATCACTTGAGAGCCCTACCATGGATCATTTTAAGGATTTTGTTCCACCCATAGATTCTATGATATTTCCCCAAGAACTTGATCTGGCATTCCTAATTAACACGTTCATATATAAAACAATCTGTAAGTCTAATTATTTTTATTGGCCCATCTACTTCAGATTCTTTTCATCCAAATCAAGAGTAATTTCTATCTGGGGTTCTTGAACCTGATTTTTTTCTCTCTTTCACTGAAAAACTTCAGTTGGAGTTTTTGTTGGCAGCTGGCCATATACATGAGAACTTGTGCTATTTGGCGGACTCTGACAAGGTACTATTCACAATTGTGTCACCTTTAATGTGAATGTATGTTTTTAAGCTAACTTCTACCAACTTCTTGCAAGTGTGAAACTTTGAATTCCTTGATAATGAAATCTCTACACAGTGACAAATGTCATGAGAAATCCAAGTAACAGTTCGGTGAAGGCACCTACAGCCTTATTAAATTGGTACATTACCTTTTTCTCTAACATTTTATCCTATTGGCATAATTTAAAAGGTTTATTAGTATTCTCTTCTCTTCACACAAAACATCTATGCTCATGTTTTATGTTTAATTGTCTTTTATTGAACACATTGTAATTGGAGTTTCCTGACTTCATCATAGAAGTCAGTTTAAAATATCTTCTATGTGAGACTCCAATATTACTTGAGTGTATAAGGCTAAATATCTCTCCTCTTTCCTCTTTCCCACTGTTCACTCCCTGCAGTCTGAGAATCTACTCCTAAAAAAGGAACTCATTTTATCTCTTTATTCATTGTGATCCAATTATTGTGCTAAAAATGATTAGATACTTCATTTAAAAGATGAAGGCAAGATTACCAAATATTTGTCATTGTGAAAAATAAATCATAATACATATAAATGATATAAAATGACTACTAGACATTGATGGCAAACTGCATAAAAAGATGCATTAATATTATATAAACTAGATTCTGTAATGTACCTTTTTTAAGGAGCTTCCTGCCTTTCCAAGGAGCTAAGAAAAGCAACATGCATATCTAAATAAAAGGCAACAGAAAGGTTAATGGAACCTCTATTATATGCATTTACATTGTACTTTCCACATTTAAGAAAAACATTGCTAACAGAAGGAGTCACTTGAAATATTCTAGAAAGTAAAGTCTAAGTTTGGGTATTTTCTATGAGGTATGTGACTTAATTGTCATTATTAAAACCTAACTATGAGTGTTCACTACTGTAATTATCTCAAAAAATAGAAATTATATTAACATTGAAAATGTCTAAATTTTTTAAAACTCTGGAAGGGTTATCTTCCTTATGAATATGAGCCAATAAGAATTCTGCAAAATTCACTGTAGAACTATTTTCAATAATGGTTGATAACAATAAGTAAACATTGTATTAACTTTTTACCAACAGTTTCAATGCATTAACTACATAAGATAATTCCCAATAAATAGATTTACTTATCTTGCGAAGGCTTTTTTTTTTTTAAAGGATTAAAAAATAATCTTCTGCAGAGATTGATTTTGGGACTTTAGAAAGTTCTGCATGCATCTCTTTGTAATAAATCATTATACTTGTTTAAGTAAGTGAGTCACTATATATCAACATGATTACTACTTTAGGCCAAATGTTAATGCATAATAAATAAAAAGTTTTCATAATTAGTGGCATTCCACTTTGGAAACTCTGTACTTTTTTTTTTCTCTCATGTACGGCTTCACTAACTTGTGATCCATGAAACTTATAAATCTTTATGGAATATTAAATATTTTCCTATTATATCTCTATGTATGTTTTTACTTCATTTCTAATAATGTAATTTCCCCAAAACGATAATAAATATTTTTCATAGATTAATTTTAGAATCAGGTTAACATAAACAGAAAAAGAATGTGCAGTCATTTGGAAGAACATGTTCTAGTCATGGAGATCATTTTTTATCCTCTTTTACATTCTTCATGTCTGAAACACGTCCTTACCTTCAAGAGTATCTCATGCATATTAAGACTTGTGTACAAGACAGATAACAGAATAATTTTATCCCAATTGATAGTAACACAGTCAAATTGTCTTATACATTGTGATAAAACTGATTTTGCATATTTTGTTGTTTTTCGGAATGAAGATGTTCGTTCTTTTAGAACTTAAGGCATGAAACCGTGACCCTCCTGTTTTGATAATGCCATGATACATGTCCAGTGAGACAGTTTCATTATCTTCTGAGTTTTGCTCAGGTTTTTTTTAACAAGCCCTTATCTATAATTTTATTACATCTGAAAATCCAAGATGTTTAATACTGATTTGTTTATTTCTGCTTTACAGGAGAGGTTATGCATCAGAGGTAAGGGCTTTCTGCTGTTATAGCAAGTCTACCAGGGAAAGATTTCGGTGATAGGCAGGACTAAGGTACATTCTTTTGAAACTAGGTTATTTTCTTTTATTTCAATAAAAACTTAGAAGTATATTATGAATAATTTTTACATGTGTTGCTTCTTTATTTGGGTTGTTAAGTCTCCCATTTAGTAGGTGAACAAAGATCAACTGTTTACATTTTTTTTTTTTTTTTTTTTGCAGTTTTTGTCAGGGGCTAGGTTTGAACCCACCACCTCTGGCATATGGGGCCGGCAACCTACTCCTTGAGCCACAGGAGCCACCCCAACTGTTTACCTTTTAAAAAATAAATTTCTTTTTTCTTGAAGTACTGTTACTCAGTATTGTGTGACATTCCCCCAAATTTATTTCTTTAAGGCTGTAAATCTAATTTAGAAACCACAGGATTATTAACTTTTGGCCATTTAGCCTTTCTAAGGCATCATCCTTTGACTATGTATCAGTCATTCTTAAATGTTTGAGATTTACAAAAATCAAGAAACATAAAATCTGTGTGGAAACAAATGAAGCCTTTCTAGCAGCACCAATAATCTGAGCAAGTTGAAACTTGAACAGGAAATCAAAAAGGACGCTGTTGATTGTATTTCTTAGAACTGAAATAATGAGCAGCAATGCAGTCTGCCTCAACACTTTTGTAGTGACCTATATATTAAAATTAAGAAAAAATTAGACCATTAGAAAGCTCTGGGTTTTCTATTGTGTTAATTTGATTCCGAGTCTGCAGAGAACATATTGGGCATTCTGACCAATAGTATTTGGCTAGATATACTATAAGTGATGCTATTAGCAATGTCTATGAGAACCTGGTTTGACTTAGCATGCAGATTCTTAGACAAGAGAAGTTTATAACCTAATTAAGTACAGAGCTAAATGGTTTATAGTTTAAAATGCCTTGGATTATATGAAGTCAAGTTGAATGGCTCTATGAATACTGGTTTTCAGGGATGATTGTAATAGGTAACAGATTGAATGAGAGTATCTCTAACTTAGACTCTCTTCCCCTTATAAACAAATAACATAAGTAGACTAACTCACTAACTACTATATCATAAAAAGTCTATTCCTCCAGCCAAATAGTTGTTCAACAGTTGATTGGTTGGTAAAATGATCTCCCAGAACCATTCTACTCACCTTCCCAATGCTTACTTTCAGACAAGTGTTGTTGAACCATTTCACCCCAAAGAGATGATAAACCAAAATTTGGATTGTATGTTTTGTTCCCATCTTATTGAAGTATAGGTTATTATAAAAGAGACCAATAGAGACTGTGCTTCCCATACATAAGTATGAGTGAAATTAGGAGATATGAAGCAACCCCTACCAAATGTGAGGAAAAACAATTTTCCTAATGACAAAAAACTTTCTCGGAACACACTGAATGCTTTAGTGCACGCAATCTACATTTTGGTAAGAAGGAGGGAAAGAGGCCATGTCTTAATTATGATGATTAATAATCATAACTATATCATTCTGTGTGTTCTATCACTCTTCCCAATGAACCTGCTTATATTTAAAGTGATTGGGGAGAAAAAAAGAGAGGCAATCTAAAACAAGGTTAAACTCATAAAAATAATTGTGTAATGTTAAAGTACTTTTAGAAGTATAAATAATTTTTTTCTGCTATGAAGCTTAAAACAAAAAATAGATTCCTGTTTATTTAGGTTATTAAATTTGCTGTTAATTAAAACACTGATGAAATTTTTAAAAAGTGAATTCCTATTTTGTATTTCAATATACAGAATTAGTCAAAATATTATTTAATGCCTTTGATAGCTAGCTATCACATAAATAATGAAGTGTAACCCCAAGGTAATCATTTTCAACCTGTTGCTTTTTTTTCTCTTCTCAATCATAATCTACACTTTCCATCTGAATTATTTTCTAAATCTTTTTTCTATTTTAATTTCTTTTGGCAGCAACAACAACTGCTGAGGCCTTCTCTTCTTAAACCAGAGGTATCAATTTTCATTTTCTTTTCTACTTCACTGAGTCTTCACAATGCTTTTCTGTGACTTGAATGTCCATATTACCTAGAAGAAGAGTGGATATCTGCCAATGTGGCATAATTATTCAAGAGAGAGAAATGTGCTTTGAATTAAAATAAATAAACAAATAAATATATTACCTCCCACTGCTTGCTAGTATCTCAAATTTTATACTATAGAAATTGAACAAATAAGTCCCTGGTCCTCACAAAACCAATCCATCAATAAATAACATAATGATGAACCTTATCAGTATTTACTTGTCATAGTGAATCTGGGTTGATCAGATCCATTCCTAAAGGCACATTTAGATTATGTTAAGTTTTAAGAAAGAATGTCAGTATCTGTACTGAAATATTTTTGTGATTCAATTTACTGCCCTTGGACATATGTCTATTTCAAATTGCTTTTGACATTTTCTTCTGTAATGTGGAAAAGATATTCAGGATTATGAAATAAATTCATTTTTTATTATGTTTATATATTACTTAAACAAAGAAAGAAAAATTAAGAAATACTAGTTTGAAGTATTTTTCCCTTTGGTAAATTTTATTATTTTATAAACTCTACCTATAATTTTTTTCCCTTTAGCTGAGAACAGAATCTTAACTTTGATAAAGAGTCACATTTCTTGGTTTGAAATTATTCCCCCAAATCTGAAGGCTCAATAGCAAGAATATTCAACTTTTATAAAGATTTTAGCAATGATTTCTGAGGAGAGGGCTCAGCAGACTATAGAATCAGAAAACTCAGGGTTAAAATCCAAATACCAATGATTGAATGCAAGACCTTAGTCAAAATATGCATCCTCCTGAATATCGAGTTCATGTTCTATCAAATGTTAGCGGTAATATCTAATGTATAAGCTCCCAGCTCAACAAACTGGAATGTAGAGGGGATAAAAAGTTTTAGAAAATGCAAGATAGTATGGCTATTTTTGTTTTCAGGAGTATTTAAGTGTTTATAGTAACAGAACACTAAGTTAATTCTATGTGTTCTCAGTGTGGTCAGCGAAAGTGAATCATTTACTATTGGATCTATACTACTAGTATGCTACTTTGCATGATTTTCTAAATCTAGGATTCACCTGCTGAGGGATGTAGAGAGGGACTGTGGAGGAGTAAAAGGCCAGCATTGCACCATCCATTAGGTAACTCAAGGATCTTAGGGATCACTGGTTTCTTCCTTGATTTTCTTTCATGGCTCGAAGATTCATTCTTCATTCATGAGTGGTGTAAGCATCTGTGACACCTTCAGATTATTCTCTTCTGCCAGTCCCTACAACTCCTTACCCACCTCAGAACTATAAAGGGACTGATTGAATCAAGGACTCGCTTGCTGAGTTTCCTGGGCTCTTGTCCTTAACCCTTGTATACTTCTTAGTATATTTTTAAACTACTTGATAAAAGGTATATACTGCAATTGGTAAGAGCTGAGTATCGCCCTCTCTTTAGGAAAAGAAGAAAGTATGTTTGTAAATAAATTCTTTAATTCTGACTTTTAAAATCTGAAATTCATTAAGTTGTGTTATGTGTAAATATTTACTTAAATATTTTATTTTGTCTTCTTTATCATGACTGAAAGTTATTACAATTCCACTTCACAATCATTTGAAGTCCTTTTCTCATTCTGTGCATGTTACTACATTACTCATGCATTTGGCAAATAGTTTAAAATTATTGGTTTTGAGGGCAGCGCCTATGGCTCAGTGAGTAGGGTGCCGGGTTTATATGCCCGAGGTGGCAGGTTCAAACCCAGCCCTGGCCAAAAACTGAAAAAAAAAAATATATTGGTTTTGAGACCCATTTGAATGATTTAAACCAATATAGTTAACATTGGGTTTTAGGTGCCTCAAAACACTAAGCTTACCAATAAGAAACATTCATTTTTTTTTTTAAGTATTTAGGTTGGATAACTTCCAGAGTGTCCAAAGCCTCAAACATTTGTAAAGACGTACCCCAAGAGTAGGCCTGGACCTTTTTTTTTTTTTAATCAGCTTTCATTAATGTTTGTGTATTTACCATGTGGCCCAAGACAACTCTGATTCTTCCAACGTATGACAGAAAAGAAAAAAAGTTGGACACTCTTGCTAGAGCTTAACCCTGCCCTAAATTCTGACTGGTCTATCTTAATCTCATTCCTATCTTTCCCTCAACTTTCCTATAATAAAACTTTTGTAGTTATTGAAATAAACCTACACCCATAGTAAGTGTATGAGTCATTACTGAACAGCTAAATGAATATTTACAGAGCAAATGTGCCCTACCAGCTCTTGAGAAATCCTTTGGTGTTAACACTCCCAGATATTAGTTGTCTTTCTCCTAATCACTCACTTGGCTTTTAACACACTCAATAATTAGTCTGTCTTTGGAGTTTATGTGAATAGCATACTATAACATGTTTGATTTGTACCTGATCTTGTTTACTCATCATCTGTTTGGGAGATATAGCTATGTTGTTTTGTGAGTAGTGTGTTTGTCTCATGGACTTTTGCATGGCTCACAAGTGTACATATTTCTCTCGAATACAAACCCACAAATTGAATTTCTGTGAAAGAGGGTATGCCTATATGTAACTTTAGTACTTTAGTACTATTGCCATTTTCTAAAGGACTTTACCAACAGATAATCTCTCCAGAAGTGTGTGGGAGTTTTAGCTGTTCCATGTCCCTGCCAACACATGTTATTGTTAATTTAGATAACTAGGGTTAGCTAGGATCCAGGGAAGTAATGTCAGTGAATGGAGTTTATTAGATTCAAAACTCTACTGGGATATAGATGCTCTGGCGACTGTGGGTACAGATAGAGAACAGTATGGTTGGGTGGTTGGGGATACTACAGGAACTGCGAGAGAACATGCTTGCTCTAAGGAGCAGTACCAACAGCGAGGTCTTGACACGGGTCAATCCTAATGTTACCTTCTGTTAATTATTCAAGAGATGTCAGAGTCCAGATGTTTGGTGGCATTTTCTGATTAGAATTGTTGGCAACTATTTCAGTTTGCCAATAGAAATTCAACTAATTCCATTTCTAAAATGATTTTGGCCAAATTAAGTACAACTGAAGGTCATTGCCCATGTTCATCATGCAGGCTGTAAATTTCAACATTTTAAATGATATATTTGTGCTCTTGGAGGAGGACATTTTTCCTGCTGACTCATTATTATAACTAGATCAACAATTACTTCTAGTAGATAGAAAATGTTAGAAGTAAGTACTAGTCCCTTTTCCTGAGGGCAGCTGTACTTTTTCCTCCTCTTCTCTTTTTCCATTGCAATATAACTTTGGTTGGCCTTTGCTATTTATCCTGTTTAATCATGTCAAACATGTCAAAAGGGAAATGTAAAGAAATTGGATTCAAAAGCTATTGAAAGCTGTTTTAATATTTCGGGAAAAAAACATCTTTTTTTTAAAGTTGAGTTTGATAAAAATCAGTATTGTTTAGGGTTTAGAACTGGAAATCTTGAAAAGGCATCTACTCTAACAAATCCTTTTTATTCTTTAAAAAGCCTTAATATTATAATTATAAATACCTTTTAAAATGTAAATATCCTTAGGAGATATCACACATTAACTGGAATTCTTATTAAGGTTATAAATTATTGTAAGATGATTTTATAAGAACAATTTTAATGACTAGAAAGAACACCTAGTACTAGAAAATTGTTAGTAGTTAAGATAAAAAAATGCTGAAAAAAAATTTATAATTTCCCTCAAGGCCAAAGTTGGTTAATAATACAAGTTAAAATACAGTTTACTGTGTATTAACTGTTTATTGACAATTTAAAAAGTTATCCCAAAACAAGTGAACATCCTCATCTGTAACTTTTAACAAATTTATTTTTTTAAAAAAGTTATTTTTTCCTTCACAGGTCTAACATAATCTTATTTTTTTGTAAAATATTTGTAGCCAGAAAAAAAATTGAATATGTCTAACTAACACTTTGTAATTAAAGTTATTTTGACAGGGAGTCCTCAAATTCTAATTGTGAAAATCTGACTTTGAGCTGAAATGTGACAAGAATTTGCTTTCAATTACAATTTCTCTTTTTGAACAATAGGAATTATCCATGGAATCTGGAATTGATGCTGGCCATGAATATGGACAAGATTATTACAGTTATGAGCATGGGTACATCTTCAGATTTTTTTTATTTGGAATCTTATTATAGCATTTTATTAATAATAGGGAATTATTAAATATTACTAGTATTTAAAAATGTTATTTTATTAGTTTAATATTTAAAAATAACTAGTGTATCCAGCTTCAATTAAGGTGTCAATTTTAACCACTTTTCAGTTTAATATATTAAGTTCTGTATTGATGTTTTATAGGGACCTTGATTGAAATTCTAGAAATGCAATAAAATTATTCAAAACTATTTTAATGGAAAATAGAAGTCAAACATATTTGCTCAATTCATGAATTCACCATTTATTTTATATGAGATGTTTAACATTTTATCTAATCAGGCAGCCTAAAGTTTTGCCCAAGAGCAATTAAGAAGCAGAAAACACACATTAATACCTAGTAGTATTTTAAAAGTCACTTATACACATGAAAGTTAATTGCTTTTAAAAACACAGCAGAAATGTGTAAATACCATTGCAGACCATGCTTGAAGCAAACTATTTCTGTTATAAAGGTAAAGATACTATATTCTGAATGAGCTACTATACTTTGGAAAGAACCTATTTTGTGGCCTGGGTTCTTCAGTTAATTAGGAAACACTATGCCTTTTCCCTCATTCTCATATCTCCCAACCCTTATATCTGAAATAACTCAACTCTCTTTATTGTTATTCCAGGGTACCATTATGGCAAAAATCATTGGTCATCAGGTAGTAGTTCTTACTCTATAGTTCTGTAATTAATTTACAAGGAGCCTAATAGGTGCTGTATAATTATCTGTTGATTGAATGATGAAGAAAAAGAAGAAAACAGAGCTCATCACGGTATATTTGGCACAGATTATATGACAAAGTGCTCAAAGTTATAAGTTTATATTACAGGTATGAAATGCCTCAATACGGAAGTCGCCGCCGATTGTTACCACCAGCTGGACAAGAGGAATATGGTGAGGTGGTTGGTGAAGCTGAGGAGGAATATGAGGAGGAAGAGGTAATTACTATAATTTTATTATGTGAAGTAATACTCCAAGAACAATATTTTTAATCCTATAGGACTAGCAGGCTATAGAACATTCCAGCTATCTGAAATCCTATTCATCTGTGTTTCCATAGAAATTTAACAATGCTGGCCATTTCATTGCCTTGTCTATGGACGGAAATTAACTTTCAATAGTTTCATTTATTTTCTTCTGTAAGATGTCAAACATTTGGAAAAGGCTAGAATAAAATTCGTTTCTCAAAATTCTAAATGTTGCTCCATAAAAATAATATGATAAAATATACGATGTTTTTTTTAAAATTCTGCAACATAACGATTATTTTTGTTCTAACATTATCTAACGTCCTTAAACATTATGAAAAATATAATCTCTGCTTTCAATTATCAGAAGAAAGTAAAATATTTCCCCTAACATTTTTCAAGAAATTGTTTTTATTTTAGGTTTAAAATAGCATGAATTATTTGTATCCAATTCTTATAGCTTGCCTACAATATTGGCAAATTTATTCCCAAAACAACAAGAAATAAATGTCACTGTAACTTTAACATGTTCAAAATTTAACACAATAGTCACGTTGCTCAAGGATAAGATAAACCATCCTACGCTTATGATCATTTAAGATTCTTTTTTTTATTTTTATTTTTTTTATTGAATCATAGCTGTGTACATTAGTTCAACCATGGGGTACAGTGTGGGGGCTTCACATGCAATCTGAGATATTTTTATCAACCTGATTGACATACAATTCATGATATTTTCTCGTTTACTATATGA